>RJWJ010006864.1:0-60251 GCA_004363605.1 Indri indri | reverse complement strand
GCATCATTAGCTTTCATAACTCTGTCCATCCGAACCTTACCAAACCCTGTTCCAAAAAGGCTTATACGTATCTGCTATCCATAAAATGTGGCTGACGTTCCACAAGAATTCTGGATTGCCAAGGTGCCAGATTGGGGGGAAGGGAGGAGAATGGGCTGATTTGAGCAAGCCCAAGGCCATAGCACAATGTGAGCTAGTTCTTAGCCACAGATGGGCCTGTGCCACAGGCAGAATGAAGAAGAGCATGAAGACCCTTCCTCAAGATCATGCTATGCCCAGAAGGAGTCCAGGTGGTGTGCACATACCGTACATATATGCTGCTGAGATGCTGGTTGATTCACCTGTAACATCCAAACCTCATAACGTCAATACCCTCATAACAGATCCACCTGAGTTTGCAACTAAGCAGCCACCTGACCCATGTCAGCTGGTCCCAGCGTTCTGCATACACATCCATGGAATTTCTACCCATGGGAGCCTGGCCCACAGGTAGAAGGACTGAGAAGTACCATGAGTTATTAGCACAAACATACCATTTATATTTGAACTGGCATTTGGACTCAGGATTAACACGAAAAATATTAATAGTCCCTGAGCAACAACACATTCCAAATTTTAACTTGAAAAAAAAAAAAACGACTGTGAGGGTCACTACCCATGTTTACAAATGCTACTCCCCTCTTCCCCCTTGGTTCCATAAAGGTTGAGGCACAGAACCACTTCAGGAGGTCAAGCAGCCAGAGAAGGGCTTCTGGAACCTGCTTACTGATATAAGGGGGAAAAAAAGAAGGAAAGGAATCACACATGGACGAAATAGTTTTGAGGAAAAAAACAGTCCGCGTTTTCATAAGGAAATTATTAGTCCAAGTCCGAAATAGATACACTGATGCTCTGGTATTCACCAAATGCACAGGACAGGAGGCCAGTCCATGTCCACGGACCACCAGTCAATACTTGCTGGACTCCGAGGAATCCACAGTGAGCCCTGTGAGAACAAGAAGCCAGGGAGGACAGCAGAGAACACTCTGGACTGGGAGTCAGGTCACCCCCCATACGAGCTGCGTGGCCAAGTCACATTAGCTGTACCAGTCCTCAACTGCAAATGGAAGTGATAAGAGCTGCAGCAAGAAACAGATAAAGTAGTTCTGAATTCGATAAAGCTCTATAAAAATTTTAGATATGATGTGTATGTGTGATCTGTAAAATGCCTGGTAAGAACTGAAGAAAGCAAGGTCCCCATTGTAAAATGACAGCAAAGACACTGAATCTCTTTAATATAATTTTTTAAAACTATACTGAGCATCTACTTGGTAAATCACGCTTTCTAGAGTTGTATCATTTAGTCCTCATAACAATTCTATAAAATAGTCATTATAATCCCCATTTTACAGGTAAGAAAGTTGAGGCTCAGAAAGATTAAGTGACTTGATTGGTCCCCTGGACTTGTGATTGTTTATTTCCTGGCACTGTGTTCCTCCGCAGCTTGGCTCTCTGCGTGCATGATGAGTGACTTTCACTGTCCTTGTCTATCCATGACCAAGCTGAGTCTGTGCTAGTGCGCACATTCTTCCATCTCTGACCCAGAAGACACCCGAGAAGTAATGTGTCATTTCTGGGGGGTGATCTGCCCATTCCAAAAGCACCTCCTGGGTCAGCCGATGAGACCTGACACCACCCTGGATTATTGTTCCTTCCCCCTCTGTTTTGTTGACATGAATATTATTATAGATGATGCTAAGAAAGGCTCATGGGTGTCTCATATTCTATCGCTGGTCCCCTTTGGAAAGAAGAGATGCTTATGGAAAACCTCCCTTTCCGTCCTGAGTCAAGACATTCCTTGAGTGATTGGAGGGAGCCCCCTCCCAACCCTGCCGCCATTTGGAAGTGATTACCACCGAGATACCCTGACAGAGTGAATGATGCTGAGGGCTCCTGAATGCCGAGCGAAGAGCTCGCTGCACACTCCCCACCCCCAACCCTTGGCACACGCTGCAAGAGAGAGCCTGGAATCCCACTTGGATGCCGATTTCCAAGGCTTGCTTTCCACTTTCTGATACATGGGATCAACTTTAATAACAAAAACCTGGCAGGGAAGGCACCTCTGCCTAGCAAGAGTCCCCAGTGGCAAAACCGAGGAAGTCCTGGTGGGGGGCTGGAGGGCAGACTGTCAGCTCATTTGTTACCTCCCCCCGAGATGCAAGGGCACCCTGGGACCTTCCCCCAGGCCTCTGCCTCCCCATCCAACAACAGCAGCAACTGTCTGCATGGGTAGTGGCTTCTGCCCCTTTTCCTTGAGGAAGCCTCCCCCCACCACCTCCAGCCAAATCCCACCCAGTCCTTCCTGGAGGTTCAGCCTCTGCTGTAGATTCTTGAGGTAATGTGCACTCCCCACATGGCTCTCAGCAGCTTCTCCAGGCAGGAATGCAAACCTCACTGTGGACCTAACTTTGCTGGATGCTCAAGAGAACCAGTGAACCCCCTGCCCTCCCCACGACCCTCATGTCTCCAGCTAGAAGCTTGCTGGTAGGCTGGTCTTAGCAAGCCGCATCACAGCATCAAAACCTCTACAGAAATCACCACATCGTAAGGTCTCAGAGACAAGACATAGCCCATCCCTGTGCTTCCATCAGAAAAAATTAAAATGAGAAAAACATTCACCTACATACCCTGAACAGTCATTTCCTCAAAGCTGCTTCATTAGACATTCTTTACAATCTCAGGGCACAAATATTCCCCCCATTTTACAGATGGACAGAAGCCCCAGGAATATGAGATGTTGCCCTACGCTCTACTGCCAATAAGTGGCAGTCACAATCTGAATCCAGGTCTTGTGACTAAAGGCTGTTGCTCTCTCTTCATTTCATGGTCTCAGGCTCTCTGAATTCTTGTCCCCTACAGTGGCCTGATAGTTCCTCGAGGGCAGGGACACTTGACATCCCACAAAAATTCATCCTGGCACTATGCAGTATAAATTCGAATTCTTCGCCAGTGATGGGTGACAATGATACTTCCTCTCTGACCGAGATTTGGTCTCTTTCCACCTTCCTAACTTTCTGTACCTTCCTCCCAAGCTCTTACACAGATAGGAATATTTGACAGGCTTCAAATTATGAAATAAATGAGTGTGGGGAGGTGATATGAAGCAACTTCTTTGCCTGTTCTTTTTGGGTTCTTAATAGAAAGTCATCAGATGTAGCACTCCAAACTCAAAGCTGCTTCAATCAAAGGCCACAGGGCCCCCAAGATGGGACAATAAGTAAAAGTGAGTTCTCGTGCATAGCTAGACATTATCATACCCTCGGACAAAACTGGAAACAAAGCAGATCTGTCTCTGTGTTGTACTCAGTGAGCAATTAACAGAAGGGTCCCACACCCAGTTGGGTGGAGGTACAGGTGATGCCCATGCACCTTCATTCTCCCCTGTTTCCTTCTCCCCACTCCTGTATCTGTGGTCTCATTTTATCTTATGAATGATTTGGGGAGATATGCAGGAACTCCAGTCAGAAGTCCCTGGGACATGTGGGGTGTGGGTCGCTGAGACCTGCTGTAGAGTAATTATACCTGAAGGCCAGAATCATGAGTTTGGAGAGCTCACCTCTCCTTTCATCTGCATCCCGCAAGTGCCTGCAGGAAGACGGAATGTTGTGTGGACGAGAGCTTGAGAAAGCATATCATACTTGATTATGAGGCCTGGCATAATCTTGGATGGACGTGATCATCCACAGGACAGCAAAAGAATTTTACATGCGAAAGCTGCCGTTACAACAGTATTTGCTATAATGTCCCCCAAATCTGGGCGTCTGTTTCTATTCTGACTTTCCCATTTCTTTTAGTTCTAACATTGAAGGAGTTTAAGACTTATCTGGAATCTCATCTGCAGATGTAATGAAATCCCAAGAACCAGGCATTTTAATCAATAGGATTCACATTTTTTTCCTTCCCCAGGGCCCCTTCCTCCTCCCTAGGAATGCCTGCTTGGAACCACAGTGGTCGGAATACACTGCATCTGCACCTCAGAGGCTTTCAAAATGATGGGCACAAAGGCCTTACATGGCAAATACTTTATCAGAGGTTCATAATTACATGAAAAATGATCTCCTATGTGTAAAAAGAATCTCAGGCCCAGTCATCCCTGTAGCACATTCCCAGCTCTGTATGGGTTTGTGTGTCAAGAAACTGCCACTCAACTGGACTCTGAAATCATGAGAAGTTCCAAGCCCATTCTACTTCCACCTAAGAGATGTCATGACAGGAGAACCCTGTCCCTCAGAGCCCCAGGTACTGTAACAGATACAGAGGCCACTGGCTGGCTCGTAATATCCACATGTCCCTGAAGCGACTGCATAGACATGCCTGAAGGTAGGAGTACCATGCACTCCAAACTTTGAGGATCGTCATCCTCTTTCCCAGAATTGTCATCAAAGGTTAAGGGCTGTCATCCTGGGTCAGGCAAGTTATAATCTGCAGACACAGCGTGAAGGAGAAAGAGTAAAGTGTGCTTGCCCCAGAGACTTGGGGCTCTCTTTGAACAGCGGTGTTCAAACTCTTTGAAAGAGGATGGGGCCAATTTTTGCTATAAGGCCCACTTCCCCTTGGAGATTCTCAGAGGGCCCTGATGTGTGATGTGCCCTTCATGAGGGCTGAGAGCTCCTCATAAGCCTTCAGTCTTAACTCACAGCTTAGTAGTGACCCAGAAAAGAACTCCTAGTACCATCATGACCATGCAAGCAGATGATCCTGAGCTACCTGCTCTGCCCCTAGAAATACAAGAGGTAACCATGTACTGTTACATCCTCATTTCTCCTAATCAACCCAGACAGATGAGAATTTCTTCTGTTTTTAATGGTTAGGATGTTTTCCTTTGTTTTCTAAATGCCCCTAGACTCTATTACACCAGTTAGAAAAAGTACTAGAATATGTCCCTTATTACTATTCTAATGTGCTTTGAGGTCAAAAAGCAGGGCCATGAGGACAGAGAAGAGTTATTGCTGTGCATGAGATTAGCAAAGTAGCAGTATGGCATGCCAGACAGAGCACAGTCTGGGAAAGTAGGAGCTTCGGGGCATTGAGTTCAGCTCTGTCCCATATTTGCTGTTGCTCTGATGTTGCCCTTAATGTTTTCATGTATAAAACAGATATGCTTATTGTGGCAGATTAAAGATAACTGGTCATAAATTCTTTGGCTCTCTTTCCTTCAAGAGATGTGACCACATGCCCTTACCATGAATCTGGGTAGGCTCTGTGACAGTGGAAGTGACAATGGAAATCACACTGTGCCAGTTTCCCAAACTAGGTTATAAGAGACTGGAAGCTTCCACTCCTGTCTCTTAGATCATTCATGCTTGGAATCTAGCCACCATGCTGTAAGGAAGCCCAAGTAACCCTGTGTAGAGAGGCTCACATGGAGAGGAAAGACACCTCCCCCACCCCAGCCAACATCCCCAGATGAGCTCCCAGGCAAGAGCTAGGACCAACTTACCACCCACATGTGAGAGTCATCTTAGAAATCGATCCTCCATCCCCAGCTGAGCCACTCCAGCTGACACTGAACTAAACCACTGATGAACCGTTCTTGCTGAGCCCTACCCCAGTTGCAGATTCATTAGCAAAATAAATGGCTATTGTTGTTTCAAGCCACTAACTTTGGGGTTGGTTTGTTATGTGGCACTAAAAAACAGGAATTTATATTTAGACTTTTGAGAGATGAAAAATATAAAAAAAAATTCTCTTTCAATATAGCTCTCTAGCTCACACAAAGAGGCTGAAAACCAGGGGAAGAAAGTTTCTTGAAGAAGTAGCATTCTAGTCTAATGGTCTTATATCACTATCACTGGTAGAGGGTTATTCATGCTCAACTTATCCCAGTTGGAAACAACAGAGAGTCCATAGGCAAGTTCATCCCAGCAAGACCAGTATAATTTATGGGACCCAGTGGCAAAGTGAAAATGCAGGGTCCCTTGCTCAAAAATTAAGAATTATAATTTTATACTTACATAAAATTATTAAGAATTTCAAGAGGGGACAGCAGATAATTACACCAAGAAGCTTTCCCCTGCATCCCAGCATAATGGCCTAGCTGACTCGCATCATAGGCACACATACCCTAAACACTAGGAACCCATCTCCTCTGCTTCTTATCCCAATCCATCCTGATATGTTCATTTGCAACAAGCAGCACAAAATATGCCTCATGTCATGAAACACTCTTAGAAATAACCAATCAACTTGATATTTAGTTACACATACCCCATCTTCCTCTTTTTTGCTTTTGTTGCTGTGGTTATTGTTGGGGTTGGGTAATAGAGAGGAGATTTTTGAAGATGTGGGCAGGGTTTAAGGAAAGCCACAAAAGATGGTATGGTATACCCAGGCTGGCACTTTGGGGAGCATTAGCACCCCTACCCTGGAGGAGCAATCAGCAGAATCCAGAGAGAGCTGTATGGACAGAGCAGAGGCATGTGACAGCAGCTATGGCTTCTGATGAAAGGACAAAACCCAGCATGCAGGGACTGCACAGGGAAGGAGCCAGGAATACCCAAGCTCATTTCCCTTCTGCCCCACGCTCTCCTGCCAGGGCCTCTTACTGCTCAAACCGAGAGAAAACAGAGAACAGGTGAGTTCACTGAGGTAGGACATGCAAGCCAGTCTCACAGGATCACACATGAAAGTTAAGCTTATTTTTAAGGATTCTGGAACACCCCTCTTTAGGAAACCTCAACATTTTCCTGTTAGTCCTTGAAGATTAAATACTCAGCATCACAGGCGGAACCCTTGGCTGCCGTTTCCCAGGTTGCTCTCAGAAATCATGGCTGAGCTGGGCAGCTGGGTGATAAAGGCAGCGCGTGGTCATGCTAGAGATGCAGGGGCTCACCCTTCCCCCACAGCCACGTGAAGGAGCATTAACAGCAAACAGAGAGAGGCCACCAAGCCAGCTCCTAAGCCGGGCAGCAAACATCTCCACAAGCTGACACCTCCTTGAGAAATAACTGCTGTCTCCGCCGTGTGTGTGGGAGATGTGGGGGCCCGGGGAAGACAGTCGCCACAGGCGAGGTATCTGAGCTCCACAGCAGAGGGGGGAGCATGGCAAAGGGGGTTCAGGCATCTTCCTCCAATCAGCCTCTTACAAACCCAGCTTCCCAGGATGCTTTACAAGCACTCAAGTAACTTTGCTTTTATGCTTGCATCGTAAGTGCAGGCTACCTCCGGGTCTGTGGTAGCATCTTCATAAGTCACTCTGGTTTTAAGACCTGCCAGAGACAGGCTGGGTAGCTCTAACATTAGATGGCCCCCTTTCTAGCTGCTTCCCCATCTTGTGGACAGTTTTCCTTCCTCGGGTCTTAGCTTCTCTCTCTCTCTCTCTTCATTTTATTTCTTCTACCTTTTCTTCTACCATTTAAAAGCTGTATTTTCTTCCAATATCCTTATTTTCTTATTTTTCTTTCTTATCTTTCATTCTGAAGATTCACTCACTTTTCTCTGTCTCTCTCTCTCTCTGTCTCTCTCTCTCTCTCTCTCTCTCTCTGTCTCTCTCTCTCTCTTTTTTTTCTTTTTGTCTCTCAGTGCTTGAACAGAAAGAGAACCCAGATGTTCAGGATCTCCACACCCACAAGACTTCTAGGGCCCAGCACTTTCTGCCTTTAAGCAAAACTGGCAGTTTCCCTTTTCTGTAGTAGCCAAGCATGCTGTCTTTACTCACAGTGAGCAGCCAATAATCGTTAGAATTAACCGACTAAGCAGATAATAGTGGAGGGCACCCACTTTCCATGTCAACGCCCCGTGGCTGCTGCTGGACCGGCTGCACGGTTCCTTTGTCTGCTGCCTGCACCCCAGCTTAGGTGACTGATCAGACATCCTACACAGGAAAGGGCACTCCAGAGTTCCACCTTTTTTCTCTTCTGACATGTCCAGCAAGACATGTCTTATCAATTAATTCTCTCATTAGGCCTGTTCCCTTTCTTCATCTTCCCTTTCCTTCTGTTCTCTACCCCTCCCCGTGTAGAGAAAACCATTCTAGTAAGTCGCAGCTTTTACGTTTGTGAAGGGGCTGTCCCCACACGCCACATGTACAACCCCCGACTGGTCCTCCCCCTGGCCGTGCCCATCTTTGGGCTGGCTCCACCCGCCTTCCCTACACTCCCTTTCCCAACATGCACAGTAACCAAAGAATATTCAGGAAAAGCTCCACTTCCTTTCATCTCCACCCACTCCAACCTTGGTTTAAAGCCCCCTGGGCCCAGAACATCAGCACAGGAACTTCGGAAATCCTAACCATAGCTTTGTACTTTGAATACTGGCTTTGAAGTATGTGCTAACAGCTGTAATTGGCATTATGGAAGAAGGTTAGAATAAATTACTTGTAGTTAAGGAGCCAGCAAAGTGAAAATTATCCAAGTCATCTTGTATTTGGTCCTTAATCCAACACTGTAAAACTAAATCCTTGTCACCCTGACTCCTTGCTAAGCTGAAGCACAGCACAGGGTTCCACAATTCTGCATTTTGTCTCATTGCTTTGAGATCTGGCCCTCTCCAGCCAGCAGGGAAAACCTCAAAACCATTAAGGAGGCACCATGAGGCTTCGGAGAGTCCCATCCACTCCTGACACATGTGGCCCACCCAGCACCTCTGCCCCTCTCCTAGAACCTTGTCTCTGGCCGTGGAGAGTTTATCTTCACCAAGGTGCTGCCCAAGATGTAAGGAGCACCCCTCTCAGAACCCTGGTTTTAATCAAGGATTCTGAAAATTGGAAACCTTAAAGACCCACGGGGCTTACTCTCTATAGTAGTATTTTGGATACCGTCACGGGAGGCAGATGAGCACTGGTCACGTAAGGACCTACTGTCCATCTCTCATAGCAGAGAGCCAGAGACAGGCTATTAGCAAACATACACCCCCTCACCCACAGGCTATCTGTGGGACATGGTGGCATAGGAGCACTTCATTTTCTGAGAGAAGGAGGAAGGTTTATCTTTTTAGTGAGATGGCTTACTTGGTGATATTCTGTCTTGTGTATACACAGCATGCATGTGTATGTGTGTGAGAGAGCACACAGGTCTGAAAGAGAGACAGGTGACACTGGGTGACGGAGGGCGTTGCTCAGTGTCTGTCCCCTCCCCGGTCCCGTGAACTCATGCTCAGAGCTGACCCTGGGGAGATGGGGAAGGGCAGAGAGGAGAGGCCTGAGAGTGCAGTGTTGCTGCTTCAGGGCCCAGGGACAGAGCACAACACCCAGCTGCACGTGGAACCAGTGCTGAGGTCACCTTGAGGTCTAGTGGTCCTGGCGGCACTGGCACCACCCCTTGGTCCCTACACTAGCAGCCTCATGGTGGGCACCCTGGGCAGTAGGGCCCGTGACTCCCTCAAGCTGCTGGATGAGCAGAGAATACTGCAGGAAGGAGCTGGGCGGGAGAGAAAGTCCGGAGTCCCCTTGGAGACGGGAGCTGCCAGCCTGGTGCACGGCCACATACACAAGTACTTGGTGGGGGAAGGGTGGTCCTTATAGGGGTGCTGAGGGTGGTGGAGCCAGAGGAAAAATCTTTAATGTTAACATGCCCTATGCATATGCACAGTGCGGTGGGGGTGGGGGGTGCCCCGGGGACATCTGAGTTATACACACAAAGCTGGCCACGGAGCCAGATGTACTTTCACAGCACAAGAGAAAAATGGAAGGGCAGAGGAGAGGAAGGGTCTGAGGCAAGTCCAGTAGCCGTCAATCTGTCAAGTCAGCACCTTCCCACCTGGGTCCCAAGGTGCACCCAGGCCTGGACAAAGGTCCTACCCTCTCTCCTGCTTTCCTTGACAGGACTGAGGTTTCCCTTCCTTTTGAGATAGATGCATTTCAGATCAGGATCTGGTTATGTGAGAATGAGTTTACAAAAACTAGAAGGGAAAAAAGCACTTCAGAAAAAACAACCTCGATGCTAGGATTATATATGGAATTGGTATTTGTAAATGGCTCCAGAAGAAAGTGAGCTCTCCCTCATATGTTTCCGAACCCACCCAACACCACCACAGTACTGGCATACGCACCGTACACAGGGGGCCCTCAACCGGGGCTAACTATTCTGTTCATCTGAGGGGTGCGCTGGATTTGTGGAACCCAGACAGAGAGAGGAGAGGAGAGAGAGGAAACCCCAATAGTTCCAATTCTCATTTTTTTGTAAAGCCCATGGAAATGTAACTATCCACAAATACAGTTAATACACACACACACATATTCAAATTATTCCAACTTTGGGATACCTGGGGGATGACACCCGAATATTTTTAGAGGAGAAAGTTACAAAGGAGGTAGCAGGATTGGTAAAACTGCATTCTGAATTTACCCTTCCCTGTGTATTAGTTAGGATCTTAGACTTCAGAATGAGGTGAAACTGGAATTTGCTTATTAATACAGAATAACTACAGTATTAAGAAGTACAGACACAGAGAATGCCTGCACACCAAAGCATTTCAGATGTGTCAGCTCAGGCTTCTACCCTGTGGGGAAAATATAAAGCCATCTGGGAACCACTGGGACACAGGTACAGCCCGAAAATGTGAAGCATGATAACACAAGAGGCCAAAATCCTTCTGAGCGGGGCTCCGGGCCCAGAAGATTTCTGCAAACTATTATCTAATTTGATTCCCCTCGTTGCGTTACAGGGGGATTTAAAACACATCACCTCCAGCTGAAATGGGTTCTGGTAAATTTCTTGAGCGCTCTCACAGATCTCACGTCATCCTCCGGGTTCAGGGTCAACGCTACATTAATGACCCACCATTTATCCACCGGGTAATTTATTCCCTGGCAACCTATTTTATTTATGCTGTATAAATTCAGGAAGCAATTAATAGTTGCCACAAAAGCAACATGATTCAGGGTGCTTTTCTCAATAAAACTTCTAAGCAAGACATTTCTTTTGCCCCAGGGCAGAGAAGGGGAAGCAAAGCCGACTGAGGAAAAGTACTAAATCACTTTGTTATAGACTCTGTCTTCCTCCTTCTCCTGGTTGGAGAGAAGCTGAGACAAACTTCTGGCTTTTTCTCTTAGCACCTTCTTTCCACTCCTTCTCAAAGCAATCATCCCCATTGCTGACAGCTGTCCCTGCTACCTCTCTGACATCCTGTTCACCTCAAGGTTCTGTTCAGGCAAAAGTAATTTAATAATAACATCATAAAAATCATGCACAAAGAGCAGCTTACTCATTAACCAAACATAAATTATCCCAATGCAAAAAAGGAATGAAATAGAAGTTCTTTCAGGATTTGACTTTATCTGCTCTTCACAAGCATCTTACCGGGCAGCCAAGACAGACATCCCGCCGTGGACAGAGAGGTGACTTGCTCGTGCTGGCACAGATGTTTAAAAGAGAAGTCGGAATTCAACCAAAATCTGCTGGCTTCAGGTTCAGAGCATTTGCTGAGGCATTATATTATCTTCCTTCTCTGGGGGCTCCAAGCCATTCGCTTGCAAGCTGCGGTAGATGCTTTTGGTTGGTTAACGCAACCCACGTGTTCTGGCCCTTCTCCCAATGTGCACTGTTAACAGCTGCCCCTTTGACTCAGTGAGGCTAAGTGAGCTTTGCAAAGGAGACAAGATTCAGCTAATGTGACTCTTTGACCTTTTACCCTTCACCATTTGGCCCTACCCTCTCTTCCTGCCTAGAATGTGATTCCAAGGCTGGAGCTGCAGAGTCTTCCTGTGGCCATGAGGATAAAGGCCTAACGATGGAAAAAAGAAGTATAGAAACAGCCCAGATCGCTAATGACATGATGAGCCTCCATACCAGCTCTGTACTGCCCATCCCCTGACTTCTTGGAACATGGAAAAACAAACCCTCCTTCTGGTTAAGCCAGGGTTAATTGGGTTTCTGTTATTTGAAGCTGAAAGTATTTCAGCTGAGATTTTTCTCTCTCTCACACACACACACAAACACACACACACACACATACACACCAAGAGCTACCAACCTCTTAGTAGGAAACAGAGATATTCCTTAACATGATAAAGAATGTCAACCATCAACCTATAGCCAACATCATACTTTAAAATATCAAAAGGCATTCATTTTCCCTTAAAATCCAGGGAAAAGATAAGAGTGCTTCTATTACCTCTACTGTTTAAATACTTAAGAAGTTCTGTCTTAAAAAAATACATAAAACAAACGCGTAGAGATACAACTGCTGGAAAGAATGAGATACAACAGCCATTATTTGCAAATGAATAAAACCAAGAAAATCAAGGAAAGACTCTTAAAATTAATAGATTCAGTAAAGTATAGAGACATAATATGTAAAAATTAATAAGTTTTCTATGTTTCTAGTAACAAATGAAATTATAATAGAGAGAAAGGGGATTTCATTCATGGGGCAACAAAACATACAATATCTGGGAATAATGCTAAAAAGTAATATGTATTGGCCATTATGATGAAAATGCCAAACTTCACTGAGAGATATAAAAGCAGATTTGAATAAATGGAGAGACATGTCATTTTTCTGAAGAGGAGTACTAAAGCAAACCTTTCCTGAAGCTTAAAACAATTCCTGTCCAAATTTGACTCATATTTTTTCTCCAAATTGAAAAAATGAATAAGAAGTACAACACAAAGAATGAACCGAGGAGAAAAAAAGAAGTCTTCATTAAGAAAAACTATGGTGATGAGACCTTGCTTTATCAAGATATTAAAACATATTATAAAGCTACAAAAGTTAAAATAGTATGGCACTGGGAGCCCTAGAATTGACAGACAAATCAATGAAACAATTTAAGTAGCCCTGAAAAATCCCCTTTTGTACATGAGAGTTTAGCATATGACAAGAAAAGCATTATAAATAAGAGATAAGCTATTCTACAAAAGATGTCAGAAAAATGGATATTAGAGAAAAATTATTTTCTCACTTGAAAATATATAGCAATATAACTCTAGATGAATGGAAGAATTAAGCATAAAAAATGAAACCTTAACAACAAGAATATACTGTAGGTGATCTCAGGAAGTCCAAGCTCTACACAGACAGGGACCATGTCTCGACCTCACTGTCATTTCTCCAGTGTTTGGCACAGTTACTGGCACAAAGACGGACTTCAATACACATGAGTAGATGTTTACTAACTGACATAAATGCCATGGAAGAAAAAAATAATATTCAATTATAAAATAATATGTACATACATATATGATAAAAATTTGAAAGCAAATAGGAAACTGAGAAATCATACCCAATAAATATGATGAAGGGTTAACACATATTTACAAATGACAGAAAATTTTAAAATGTATTATAAAGGAGGAAAGATACATAAAAGAAGGAAACATACAAAGTAGAGAAGTACAAATGGCCAATAAACATTTGAAAAATTATTCAAATTCATATGTAATCTAAAAATGCAATTTAACACTATCAAATCAGCAAATATTTATAAATTAAAAATGTTGATGAAAAACAGCAATAAGAATACCTCTACATAACTATTAGAATGGCTAAAATCCAGAACACTGACACCACCAAGTGCTGACAGGATGTAGAGCAAAGGAAACACTGATTTATTGCTGTTGGGGATGCAAAACAGTAGGGCCATTTTGGAAGAGAGTTTGTCGATTTCTTATAAAACTAAACATACTCTCACTGTATGATCCAGCAACTGTGCTCCTTGACATTTGCCCAAAGAAGCTGAAAATTTGTCCAAACAAAAACCTACACATGGATGTTTATAGCAGCTTTATTTACAATTGCCAAAACTTGGAAGCAACCACGATGTCCTTCAGGAGGTGAATGGATAAATAAACTGTGGTACATCCAAACAATGGAATATTATTCTGCAATAAAAAGAAATGAGCTCATCAAACCACAAAAAGGCATGAAGGAACCTTAAGTGCATATTGCTAAGTGAAGAAGTCAATCTGAAAAGGCTCCATATGTATCATTCCAACTATACGACACTCTGGAAAAGGCAAAACTATGGAGACTGTGAAAGATCAGTGGTTACCAGGGGTTAGTGGAGGGCGGGAGGGGGATGACTAGGCAGAGAACAGAGGATTTTTAGGGCAGCAAAACTACTCTGTATGCTACTACAGTGGTGGATACACGTCATTATACATTTGTTGGAACTCATAGAATGTACAACACCAAGTGGGAACCCTAACGTAAACTATAGACTCTGGGTGATATGTCAGGGCAGGTTCATCAATTGCAACAAATGCACCACTTTGGTGAGGGATGTTGATAATGGGGGAGGCTGTCTGTGGGGGCGGGGGGGGGGACAGGGAGTATATGGGAAATTTGTGCACTGCTCTAATGCTGTGCACTAAACTGCTCTAAATGCTAATTCTATTTTTGATGAAGGAAAGATGAAAAAAGTCTGACACTTCCATATACTTCTGACAGGAGTACAAGCTCATAGAACCTTTCTGGAAAGTAACTTAGAAACAGATATCAAGATCCTTAAAAAATGTTAATACCTTTTATGCCATAATCCTCCCTCCAGCAATCTAAGGAAATAATCCAATATGTAATAAAATACATATAATTCAGGAAGGCCACCTAAGTGTTAGTTATAATAACACAAATGGGTAAACAAATTATGCTATGACTAAGTTTCATAACAATTAGAACCATACTTTCAAAGGTTAATGACATGGAAAAACATTCATAATATAATGTTAAATGAAAATATATGGTTATAAGAATGTACATACAGTATAAATAAATAGACAAAAGGCAGACAGACAGGCAAACAGAAACACAGATGAATAAAGGGAGGGAAAAAAAACTGGAAAGAAAAATGTCAAAATACTAAAAGGATAATCTGTGAATAGTGGGATCATAGGTGATTTTCATTTTCTTTATATTTTTAATATTTTCCAAATGTTCCCTAATAAGCATTAAATTACCTTATAATTTAGTGTCTCTGATCATTACAACATTGTAACACTCAACCACATGGACCACCAACTTTACTGGGGTTACAGTTCTGCATAACAGCCACTGGGATAGTATAACACAATCTCTACTTCTGTTTAGATTTTTTCTTTCTTTTTCAGGTCATAAGACATGTATGTTTTCTCCCTGTAAAGGGATAAAAATACTTCTTTCACAAACACTAGAAAGCTTAAGAAAATATGGTTTTCCACATGTTAACATTGTTTAAAGGCAGCACTATTGATAGATATCTTGCAGCCTGAGCCACCCAACCTGAGAAGTGTTGAATACAGTGAGGATGACTAATGCTTATGCTATATGTAACCTGCTACAAAGAAGCTGATGTCTTTGGTATGCTGAGGTCTTGAGCGCAACCCAATGTGATTGTTAGCTAAGACACTGAATATAAATTAATTGCAGGGATTGCAACTTAGTTTTTGCTCCTAAAAATCAAGGGACAGGATGGGAGTCTGGAAAGATATTCTGCAAGGGAAAAGGAAGAATGAGAGAAAGGAGGAGATTGTGTATGCATGAGGCTTTGGTGCCTAGAGTACTGGGCACTCGGGCTCTATGCTTGACAGCTAGGCACTAGCCACTGGCCATACAGGTCTTTTCAAGGCCAGAGCAACAGTGCGGTCCACCACAGAGTCATTCTCAAACCCAAAAGAGACATTCACATTTTCAGCAAAAACTTCAAAGGAATCTCTAAGATCAAATGCTGCACACTTCAAAATGTTAACAATTCTCATGAAATGTTTTGCCTGCTCTTACTCTTTGCACGGCTTTCAAAATAAGGCATAATCACAAGTAACCCAGTTTTCCTGGGATGTTAGGAGTGTTGCCTAGCAATAAGGCCATCCACCTAAAAAGCACACCAGTAATTTTGGGTGCCTGAATAATAAATCCATGGGATAAGTCCAAGAGATCATAAGAAAAGATAAAGGTAGAGATAATGACAAAATACTATATGAATATTACACAAAAGCTAAACATCATATCCCCACCAAAACTTCTACATGAATGTTTATAGCAAAACCAAATAACAACCAAAAAAGTGGAAAAACCCAAATGTCCATAAACAGATGAATGATATGCAGAATGTATATCCATATAATCAAATGTTATTCATCCATAAAAAGGAATAAAGTCCTGATGCATGCTATAACATGGATGAAACTACAAAACATTAGGCTAAGTGAAAGAAGCCAGACACAAATGATCTCATCCTGTGTGATTCCATTTATATGAGATGTCCACAACAGGCAAATCCACAGACACAGAAAGTAGATTAGTGGTTGCCAGGGGCTGTGGGATTATGGATGGGTAATGATTGTTAATGGATACAGAGTTTCTTTTGGGGGTGAAGAAAATATTCTAAAATGAGAATGGAAATGGGGTGACAGTCACACAACTCTGCGAATATACTAAAAGCCACTGAATTGCATATGTCAAATGGGTAAATTTTGTATGTGAATTATATCTCAATAAAACTGTTGTTTAAAAAATAAACCATATTGTTTTTATTCCACTCTCCTCTATAATAGCTTCCTTGTTTTTCTCCCAGTTTTTCTATTTCATTCTAAAGATGACTGCCAAAATAATCTTCCTAATTGTGCCATCAAATAACTTCTATAGTCAAGAACCCACCATGCCATAGCTTATGCTATATAAAAAATTAATTCAAAATGGACCAAAGACCTAATTGTAACAGCCAAAACTATAAAACTCTTACCAGAAAATATAGGGATAAATTTTCATGACCTTTGACTTGGCAATGGACTCTTGGATATGACACCAAAAGCACGATCCACAAAATAAAAAATAGATAAGTGGACTTCACCAAAATTAAAAACTTCTGTGCATGAAAAGACATAAGAAAGTGAAAAGACAACCCACAGAATAGGAAAAAATATTTTCAAGTCATATGACTTATAAGGATTTAGTACCTAGAATATATAAAGAACTCTAACAAGTCAACAACAAAAAGATAAACACAATTTTAAAGTGGACAAAAGATTTGAATAATTTTCCAGAAATGACATACAAATGGCTAATAAGCATATGACAAGATGCTTAACATCATTAGTCATTAGAGAAATGCAAACCAAAACCACAATGAGATACCACCTCATAGCTACTAGGATGACCATAATCAAAAAAATGAAAAATAACAAGTGTTGGTGGGGATATGAAGAAACTGGAACCTTCATACATTGCTGGTGGGAAAGAGAAATGGTGCAGCTGCTGTGGAAAACAGTTTGATGCTTCCTCAAAAAGTTAAACATAGAATTTTCATATGACCAAGCAACTCCAATCCTAGATATATACCCAAGAGAATTGAAAACAGGTATTCAAACAAAATTTGAACCTAGTGTTCACAGCAGCATTATTCATAATAGCCAAAAGGTGGAAACAACCCAAATGTCCACCATATGATGAATGTTAAACAAAATGTGGTCTGTACCTACAGTGGAATATTATTCATCCATAAAAAGGAATGAAGGGCTGATACATGCTACAGCATGGATGAACCTTGAAAAGGTTACGCTACATGAGAGAAACCAGACATAAAAGGCCACAAATTGTATGATTTCTTTTACATGAAATATCCAGAATAGACAAATTCATAGAAACAGAAAACAGAGTAGGTGCTGAGGGAAAGGGAGAAAGAGGATGTCTGCTTAATGGGTACAGAGTTTCTTTCAGGCATGAAGGAAATGTTCCGGAATTAGATAGCGGTGATAGTTGCACAAAACCGTGCATGTGTTAAAAGACACTGCATTGTACACTTCAAAATGGCTAAAATGGTGAATTTGCATTATATGACTTGTACCTCAATAATTAAAAAAAAAGAACCCATCGTGGTTCCTTAACACCTGGACTGGGAAACCCCTTTTTCAATTATTCCTGTCCTTGTCTTTCCTAACTTTTCAATTCATTTTCAATCATATCCTGATTCAGTACAGCAGTCTCTTGCTGTACCCCTTAGATCAGTCCGCGATTCGCTAATTCCAAACTCCATTTCTTCAAATGCCATTCTCTTCACTCGGAACACCTCCCTTACTTCTCTACTGTGGAATAAATGTCTCAGAATCAAAAGTGCCAGGATCTAATCCCAGGCCACTACTTACTAGGTGTCTTGCCTTGGGTAAGTCAACTTCTCCAAGCCTCGTTTCTTTACGTGTACAATGGGGTAGTCAAAATTCAATTGATAAATACACGTATTAAAATTCTAGCTTGTGCCAGAGTAATAGTATCTTCCAGGTCCACCATATAGGCAGTTAACTACACAAAATATATGAAAATGCTTTGTGTCCACTATAAAGCGCTAAGCCTCTGAAGGGTGATAACACCAACTACGCCAGTGTTTCCTGAGCTTCAGGACTTTTCACGTCACAGACATGCTATATGTCAAGTGTCTCACTACCTGTACAATTGCCACTTGCTGTTCGTAATCAACTCATTCATTTTACTTTAACAGATTTATTTTAAAACAGAAACTTTGCATCACTACTATGACATCATTGGTTTGATGTTATAATTCTTCCTTACATCTGTTAAAAATAAAGACACTGCCATTAGAATACAAAATGTGCACCTAGATTCCACGTAAAGTCAAGTCACCTTCTGGTGGCACACATGGGGAACTGGTCTCTGCCAACCGCCTTCTTAAAGACCTGAATCCAAATTTACTTACTCTAGAAAACCTCCCCTGATCTACTTTTCAGCCCATTTTACAGACTTCTCTGATCTTGCACGATAAGTCCCTGCATAGTTAATTTACACCCATCACTTTTGCACGTGTTGATCTCACTGTTCTCAATACTTTCACATCTGTGCTGTCAACTCCTACACCAGATGGTAAAATACCAAAAGGCAAGGACCTTGTCTCATTACTTCACTCTATCCCATGGGCCCAACTATTAATACAATACAACAAACATTTGCTGAATGGATAAAAGTTTGAATGAATGAAAAGTGCTTGCTAAATGCTTGTAGTTCTCTAAAGATAGAGTAAAATTCACCCACATCATTTCCTAGTTTATATACAGCCACATTAACAGCCTAAAGCAGATACCAATCGGTGAGAAAGATGGTTTATTAAAATAAGACTAGTGCCTGGCATATTGCAGGCATTCAGTAGATTTTGTGAAACAGATGTTGAATAAGTGGGGTGAATATTTAGCTGGCCCAGCCTTCTCAGACAGACCACCTGGAGAAAGAAGGTAATGAGCACAGACTAGTGAGCGTGGGAAGACTTAACACCCGCCTAGGGCTGAACACCCAAGCTTTATCAAGGCCTGGACCACAAAACCCAACCCAGGGCTCTGATCAAAGCCTCTTTCCACCAGCCCCAAAGCAGCTCTACCCTAATGAGGGACCCAGTCCTCAACTTGATACTCTCCTAATTAGAAGTAAATCCCTATAATACAGGAGAGCCTTTGAGTGTCCACAGTGCATTTTGGCCATGAGTCTCAAAGCACTGACAAAAGAAGCTGCAAGTGAAATTACTGATTGAATACATCCAGACCCAGAGCAATCCTTGTGTCAATGTTGACAGACCAGCTCTTTATCGTCCAGCTCCTGGAGGGCAAACGTAAAGCAAAACCACCAGAGATGTGAGGAGAAAAAGAATGTTTGCAACTACAGGACCGTGGGGCCTCGGATTCATAAAATAACAATAAATATTAATAATAACAATAATTGTTTTTAATCCTAGAGATGAATAGCTCTTTACAGTCTACAAAGTGTTACTCAAATTTCATTATCCCATATGATCCTTATACAAACCCCATCAGAGATATAATTTGCCCCATTTTTACAAAGGAAGAAACTGAGGTTCAAAAGGCATCCTTAACCCAGATTTTCTGACTCAAAATCCAGTGCTCGTTTGATATCAAAGTCATTTCATTAAGCCAGTTTTCTTCCTTGTACTGAAACACAGTAACTAGTAAATAAATGCTTAATATAAGAAGGATTCTTGAATGCCTTCTATACCAACATCGTAACAAAGGACTCACTTATTTGAAGTTTAAAAGCAGTGCTACAAAGTCTTAAGTGAGCTGAACACCTCTCCATGGAACCCCTACCCACTCCGTAGGCCCAGATGACCACCACATCTTCATCTCGTGACTGCACAGCCCCCAGAAGGAATCCAAGCTGACCCAACCTACTAGATGCTTAACCCCAATATCATGATGTCAGTTTCAAAACAATGAAATTTACCCCAAGATCCTGCTCCTCACCATAATTCTCATCAAAAGATATTCCCAACCTGTGTAATCATTTTTTCCCCTTTCTTACTCATGGATTATCTGTACTAGTGAATAACTTCAGGGACAGAATTGGAATTCTTAACTAAACCATTCTATCTTTTCAATTTTTTTCCTTTTTTATATTTTGTACCAGTGATAAACTTGATGGGGATAGGTATGCTTCTTTTCCTGCACTGTTCAATTTAGATCTCTATTTATATACACACACACACAAATATATACATTCTTTCCATCACTGCCTTTTCACAAGCTATCCAGTGCCCCCAAGATGAGGATTATCTATGACAGCCCCACAGCCCTTGGATGGGAGAGAACAGAGCATCCTCTTCTCTAAGTTAATTACCATTTCTTGCCTGTGCATTTGATTTCAATAAAGTCTCTCTAATTACTTCAAATATCACCGCGCCTCCCTCCTTCTCTCTCTCCTGTGCCCCTCTTTCTCTTTGAGAGCCTGAGACTGATGAACTCAAACACCAGCAAGCCTCAGGCATATGCCGTGACGAGCAAAGACTTCTCAAAGTTAATAAACCAGGAGAGTTAATAAACCAGACTTCCCGAAGTTAATAAACCTGGAAAACACAATTATTACTACTTTTACTATTATTAAAATATTGCCATTATTGTTGTTGTTATTCTCAGCCTCATCTGCAGGTATCCTAAGACCCTCCCCCGCCCCGCCTGCCTCCCCTTCCTCCCCCACCCTCACCGGTGGCAGTAATATTGTGTGAGTAATCCCAGAGGGGCTCCCCAGCACTGCCCTGCTGGAGGAAGCAATATTGGAGCTCGTGCAGCCCCCGGTCCCTTCAGGCCCAGCTCTGCCCTTTTATATTACACACCGTTCAGTCAAATCCATCACCAGCCTCCCCGATCTTTCTAATAGGCTGGAGGAGGCTGGGTGGAAATGATGATTAAAGGAGCTGCAAAGAGGGAGGAGGGGCGGCGGGTGGATGAGACGGGAGGGAAGTATTTGGGTTTGGACATGCCCGAGCTGTCAGTGAGCCCAATTTCCATGTGATGGCTTCTAAGGATGGATACTTCTATGCACCCTCTAGGCAAGGCGCGGCGCTCTCAGGATCAGCTAAGAATATCTACAGAGCAGTCTGATATTAACCATAACTACTTTCCAGACTCCCAGCGAATGTGTTCCTCCCTCACCTGCATTCTTTCCCTTTGAAGGAATCACTCCAGCCATGGAGGCAGTAGCCCTTTACAATTGGTCAGTGGTATTAAACAAGCAGGGAAAGAATCACAGGGCAGCAGGGCCTTAGGTGTCATCTTGGCCAACTTCTCGTTTTATTCATGAAGAAACTGAGGCCCAGCAAAGTCGAGTGGCTGGGCCAGCTAGTTAAGAAGAGATCCTACACTGGCCCCCTGGCCTTTTGCTCTCCAACACAACTTCTTTCTGCAAGTGACCACGCCCTTTTCTTCCCCAGCTCTTCCCAGGCCCTCCTTATTCTGTTTCCTATCAACACTGCTGGTATCAGATCTCTGAAACTGAACTCATCTAGTTCCCCAAAACTTACTTAATTCCCTGTGGTTTCTATTTCAGTTACCAGTATCACTGTACCCCAGTGGTTCTCAATCGGGACAGATTTCACCCCCCAGGGGAGATCTGTCAATGTCTAGAGACATTCTTGATTGTCACGACTGAGGTCGCTAGTGGCATCAAGTGGGTAGAAACCAGGGATGCTGCTAAGCATCCTACAATGCATGGGGTAGCATTCCCCACCCATAAAGAATGATCTGGCTTAAAACAGCAATAGTGCTGAGATAGAGAAATCCTACTATACCCACACTGGTTCAACAACTCAGTTACCTTAAAATTTCCTTCGTGGGCAACTGAAAACATGGGTCTAGAGACTAGGATAGAGGTAGTCTTGGTAGCTTTGCGATCCAAACATCACTCTCCTGGATGCCAGCTGAAACTGTGAGTAGACAAGCTCACTGGCTGGGAGAAGGTAGACAAAAGAGAGATTAAGAGGACCATGGGAGAGGACCACAGAGGAATCAAAGGGAGGACAAAGCAGCACTCCAAGGAGAGAAGAAATCTCAGTGCAACCCAAACCATGGGCTCACTCTACCTTCGCACATCATCCAGAGACAACTACAAGCCTAGGCCATGTTTCAAAGGGCTACTGTAGTATACATGGACACACAGATATAGAATCCCCAGGTCATCCTGTCCCCAAGAGAGGGAAGTCTGACTTCAGAAGAGTCATGATGGCCCTCTGGTATGCAGAACTGCCAGGAGACAAGGTCAGGGCTGTTGCTCAGTCCTGGAGCTGAGCCCTGAACTCAAAATCCTAGCCCAGAACCCACCCAAAAAAGACAC
Organism: Indri indri; assembly: GCA_004363605.1. Lineage (NCBI taxonomy): Eukaryota > Metazoa > Chordata > Mammalia > Primates > Indriidae > Indri > Indri indri. Next base: position 37,742 of record RJWJ010006864.1, on the reverse strand, counting down.
CAAACACAGGGCAGCCATCCCTCCACTGCTCTGAACACTCTGCACTTAGGAATCACCTCCTCACTGACAATCTCAGGTTTTGTTCCCTCCTGCACTCTACCACCAAGCAGAGATGCTACAACGGGGCTGTAGGAGCCACTCGGGGTCTGGGGTCTGGACACACCAACCAGCCAGCAAGGGACAGCCTCCCACACCGATCTCAGCCCAAAACCAGTCCCTTTTCAACAAGGTGGCTCCTGCCAGCAGGAAGCTTCAGAAGGAGTCAAGTGTAATTAAAAGCTGTGAAAGCAGCATTGTCTCAGTTATAAATCCTTCTCACTAAGAGGCCTTTACTGGGGAATTCTCAAAGGTGGGAGAGGCCAAAGCTGCTGCAGCCACCGCCTCCATTTAGAGAGTCCAACAAGGAGCTTTAAAGGAAAAATATTTCCATCTAATATGGAAATCGGGAAATTAGGGTTGAGATTTGGGGAAAAACGGAAGAGTGATGAGAGTGGGAGGAGAGAGAAGGAAGAGAATATGAGACACAAACTGGAAGAAAGAAAAACTCATTAACAAAAACACCAAGCTACACCCGTTTAGCTCTTTTTCCCTGTCTCCCATAAACCTCTGTATTCTGATGAGTTGTCCACAGGCCAAGTAGCTGCACCATGGTCAGTGTTGGGACAGAGTGTTCACTCATCTAGATTTTAGCTCCAGCAACAACCTGTCAGCATGTGACATAAGCAGGTCACAGAGAGGTGTACATGTTTCTCGTTCTGTTGCTGGGGATGAAGGCAGCCCCACAGGGCTATGTCCCAGGATGGAAAGTTAACAAGCAGGTACAAGTGAGCCTCGTACAAGCCCTATAGGTCTGGAAGCGACCTCCCGGTAATACCTCTGCAGCTCTCCCGCCTACCTGCAAGTCTGTCCTGGTACCCAGCCAGAAAGTCAGCAAAGACTGAGATAGGTGATTCACCAGCCAGGGGCACCTCTACAGCTCTGCACCTGTGCCCATGATGGCTGCCATCCCACTGGAGGCACAGCAGCAGGAATGAGACTTGGGGAAGTGGCCAACAGAGAAATTCAGCCCTACGCAATTCAGCCATCTTCACAGAGACACAACTAGAATAAAACGCGAAGCAGACCTTAATTTTCCAGTGAGTTCTAGGTTTCCCACTGAATAACAAAGGGAAATGCACGCACTTTGCACACCTCACTCTTTGGGGTGTCTTGTCTTATCTCAAGATATTATCCCACATGGAAAGAACATGGCTTCCAGAGACAATCTCAGCTCACACTGTAATTGTCAGGCAAAAGGAAGCAATTGTCTCTCTGGGGCAGAAATCTCAAAATACAAAATGATGCTTATGCCTGTACAGTGGGAACCAGGGCATACCTCACTCCACAGTGAGAGAGAGCCCTGAGCCGAGAACTGTAGGGTGTCTTGCAAAGAACTGAAAGACCTACCTTGATCTCCAAGCAAGACTGGGCCTCTCTGTCCCCAAAACATGTTAATAACCTGAAGGCCACTCTGCAAAGGGCAACTAGCATGACATAGCCTGGGAAGGCTAATTCATGCACAGAGTAAAGGAAGTGAAATTGAATATTCCCACGAAATGGGAAAAAAGCACAGAACAAAGTAGTTGAAGGCAGTAAAGTGCTCACAGGCAAAAAAAAAAAAAAGAAAAAAGCCTTACAGTGATGCAGGTGAATAAAGAATTTAAAAAAATGGAGGAAACAAAAAATTTTGGTGGAATCTGACAGAAAAGTCTACTATTAATAAAACCAGTCAGACTGCCCTCTCATCCATCTCATCCACCTTTCAAAAAAACAAAAACATGGAAATGTATCAGCTATCTACTGTCTGCAGGAGATGCACTTTAAAAAATAAAGATTAGAAATCAGGTAATCTGTTTTCTATTTTTAACTACTATATCTAAGAAGTATCTTCCATTTCTAAAACCCAATGATTCCACATGTATATGAGTATGTGCATATATATATAAAATACATATTTTTATGCTCAGGCACAATTACAATAACTAATGGTCAAATTCGTGTATGCCCAAACCCAGAAGAAATTGTGGAAGGGATGATTTATCAAGCAAATATATCCATCATTGCTTATTTTGTTTCTCAATCAACATTCATTCTGTCAAGTAATAAGATGGAGTTTTGGGGTAATTGTGTCCAGAAAAATCACTTCACTAGTTCTTGAAGAGTGACTTAAGCCTATCTTCTTAGCAACAGAACTGTCCCAGAACTGCTCAGATTTAAATTTTGATGGAAGGAACTGGCTAACCTTTCTACATAGCCTGGTGACTAGAGGAGACAGCATCTCCAGGGCTTTGTCTCACAAAGCAGCTGCGACACAGGGCAACAAGCACTTGACTTGCCATTGGAAAACCTGAGACTGATTCCTACCTATGCCACTTAGAAACCATGTGACATCAGGACTGTCTCTTGGCCTCTCTGAGCCTCAGTTTCCTCATCTTGAAAAGACTGTGGTGATGATTACATAGTACCGCGTCTGTTTTCATAGACCCTCTAGGCCTTTGTTTTCACCCCCTTGCCTGGACTGCCCTCTTCTCTGCTTTTATTTTTTTATCCTTTAAGTCTCCACTCAAGTCCGCCTTTCTCATGGTGATACTCCTTCAAATTTCAGATAGCATCAATCACCCTTTTAAATTTAAATTTTAAATTTTAAAAAAATTTCCCATTGCATTCACTCTCTTCTACACAGTGTTTCTCTAAATGATATAGTCATTTGTTCTCTATGTATTTCTTTTTCGTACGTTTTCACCGTCCAACAATATTTCACAGTTCTTGAAGCACAAGGACTACTGCTTACACACACGTGATGAAAACACACGCCCGCTAATAACGATGACCTCGCTGCATCTCAGTCTCCTTGTTGCTAAAAAGAAGCAGTTACATCAGGTGCTTTCTAGTCTCCCTTGCAGGTCAATGTTTCTCCAACATTCTTAAGACCTCATAGCTATATGGCTTTTTACAGTTTTTGAAGCACCTTTGCATACAGTGTCTCCTTTGACAACCACATGTGACATAAATAGATGAGTGTCTCCCTTATAGAGGTGAATAAATCCAAGTTACAGAAAGTTAAACACAGTGACGAGCAAAGATTGCTGTAGAATATACTAGAGATTGACTGATAAATGGGCTCACGTAGACAAAGCTGGGTCAAGGCACACAAAACAGTTGCAACACCAAACCTAGGATGCGTTCGTATGATGCATGAGACTGTCGTGAAACATGAGACTGCCAACTGACCCGCAACTGACATGAATAAAGTAATCAATGGATTGCTGGATAGATCAACTAACCAGGGCACGATTCAGTTCAACAGGCACAAGCAAAAGTGAACAGACACAGAAGAGTCCAGTGATTACAATCACAACTGTCTTCAATTCCATAATGATGATGATGACAGTTAACATGTACTATTTTAAGTTATTTACATTCATCATCTCATTTATTAAATAAAACTCATAACATTCCTATGAGGTTGGTAATATATCATTTTAACTTTGCATGTGAGGAAATGGAGGCACACAGACATCAAATACTCATCCAAGGTCACACAACTAATGAATGACGAGTCCAGGATTCAAACCCAGATCTGATTCTCACGCAATCTGCCATTATTTCAAAACTGTACGTACATAATCACATGACTCATTATGGGGAACGCTAAGTATGCTACGCAGTGATGCTTAAGTTAATTTCCTTTTATGCTGAAGTTGTCCTGGCCATGAGAGGGGTTGAGAGGAAGTTCACTCTTCTTTGTACCCAGCAGGTCTATAACAACTGAAAGGGCAACGGTACAATAAGCTAGGGGATGAGGTCTTTCAGGGGCCTAGACCCAGCTTCTTGATCTGCTAAGAGAGGCAGAAGCTTTCCAGGAATGCCCACTCTCTGGCCACTGTTCCTGGGAGCCACAGCCCTCCTCAGACAGTCCCAGAATGTCCAGAGACACCCTCCAACGCTGGCCAGGGAGGGAATTCCCATTCTAAAGCATGCCCTGATGTGGTAATTCTTCCCACAAATCCTGAATTATTTTTGAACTTGAATTGTGTCACTGAAACATCATTCTTTTTGTTAAGAGATGTACTTTAAGTTCAAGTTTGTATGGGTTTTTATGTAAATTAGTTTGGGTTCTGAAATGGGAAGATAGAAAACAGGATTATAAATTAGGAACAATTTGTATTATTCATTTAAAATATGACCTTCCTCTTTTAGGCTTTCAATGCCCACTGCCCATAGTTCTGCATGGTACCCTCAAAATGAGCATTAGAAGGGGTGAGAGAAACCGTATGTGATTTTAAAAAGAAAATACAAATTTAAAGACTTTGAACTCTCATAAAAGTGAAAATACTCATACAACGTATGGATAAGTCAATGAAGGTCATAGATACATTTGAAAATTTCAGTGTATATCCATTCACTAAAGTAATATTAACAAATTGATTAATTAGGGTCCCTTATGTGGGCTTGTTTATGAAGGATAATCAGTAACTTTGTAAGTCTTATCATTATGTGTACTTTCTGAGAGAGACGGGGCCCTTCTTAAATATGAGACCTGCAAAATTCACACATTTGTGAAATTCAGGGGTATTATTTCCTTCTGACAGCTATAACCAAGTCAGTGGAACTCAGTTCAACATTCAGTTACCAACAAACGATCGCAATTAGGAAAAAAGGGTAAACATAGCCTACTTAACAAACTTGTTGATTATCTTTCAGTTTGATATTAATGTAACAAATAAATACTGGATGATACAGCTTAAGTCCATCAGTCAGTTCATATAAACCAACACTGGTTAAGCATATTTTTTATCTGTTTTATCTAAAGCTCCTGTTCTCAAACCATTTCTCTCTCTTGATTTTTCTTTATTGAATCTGATGTGTGTTTTTACTTTACAAGGTAATCTGTCTGCTTTTATATCCTTTTAAAATATTAGGCATATCCACTGAGAATTCTTAGAAATGTAATGCTGAGGTTTAAAGGTAATGAAAGAAACAAACCACTGGTATGAGAATAAAATTGCCCATATGGGCATAATCTACAATTGGCTGGCATTGCTGAACATTACCAAGTAAACTATTAGTATAATTAAGCTACCATTTATTAAGGATCTTTACTAGATGCTTTATAAACATGCATAATCTTTAATCCCTAAAACATGTGTAAAGAGATAGTGCCTGCCTTTTAGAAATAAGGAAACAGATCCCTCAGAGGTTAACAGAGCTGGGATCTGAACCTATGTCCCTGCTAAGGGGAGGGGTGTTTATGTATCTTCCTGTTCTCCATTCGCATAATGTTGTTATCTTCATGTGAGAATGTGCCTAATACTTAATACTCTCCCTTTCTTCCAGATCACTAACTTTTAACCATTTGGGGATCACAGGCAACTTCAAAGAGCTGATAAAATCTATGGGCCCTCTCCCCCAGAAACACACACATACACACACACACACACACACACACACACACACTTCCGGGAAATCAATTCAAGGGACTCATGAATGTCCTAAAACCTCCATTTCAAAGACAGTCCCCAGATATCAACACTGCTGGATTTTTCACTTGCTTGCCTCCTTTACCCTTCTCTCTCTTTTTTGGCTTTTGAGGGAGCTTTTAAGGAGTAAAATAGTGGAACCTCCAAGGAAAGCCTTACAGCCCACATCCTCCACTTTGGCCCCCTCCCCACGTCCTTGCCATCTGAGTACAGGGCACCACCGCACACCCGTTCGGGTGGAACATCATGGAACCCTCCCTCCATCTTCGTTTTCCTTCACTCCTGCATTCGGTTACTCCAGGCCTTCCACAGCAATCAGCAAGTGCATATCATGTTCCAGGTATCAGACTAGCGAACGAATCAACAATTCCTGCACTCGTGGAGCTTACGATCTGATGGGGGAATAAACAACGCATTTGCATAGTGAATAAGTCAATTACAGCATATGCTAGAAGATGGTTAGTGGTCTGGGAAAAGAGAAACCAGGAGTTATGGAGAAATGGGGAGTGTTAGGAGTAGGCTGCAATATTAAACAGGTGGTCATGGTAGGAGAAGATGGACATTTGAGGACACACATGAAGAAGGAGTCAAACTTGTGGATATCTTGGAAAAAATACATTTTGTTTATTTTCTTTCTTCCCCCCTAGAATGTAAACTCCACAAAGTCAGGGATTCTCTTTTTGTTGTTGTTCGCCGCTGACTCCCAAGTACCTATAATAATGCCTAACACAATAAATGTTAGTAGAATAAATGAATGAATTAAAATTTATCCTTCAGGCTGGCTAAAACTGAGGGTCAGGGCCACAATTCTAAATTGTACTGTAAGCATGGCAATATCTTTAGTTGAATAATAATTTCAGAGTATAGAGAAAAGAAACTGAGTCAAGATGAGTTCACCTTTTAGAAGGGAAAATTGAAAGGTAACTGTATACAGAAAACGTTAATAATCAGAATAACCAAATAAGAAGTGGGTTTTCCAAAACGACCAAACAAATAACAGATCCTGTACCAAGTAAGGTTTTAAAATTAGAAATGACCCTTGAAATCTAGGGTTTCTAAATACTGAATGATTCATTAATAATGCTGCCCATGAGGTGTGTCATCTCTTACCATGGAGACTTGGTAAGTAAGACAGATGCCACCAATCTGGAAGAGCCAGCCACTGTGCTATTGTCACCCCTCGCTGCACTTCCTGTTGTAGACCTGCGTTTCCAGAGCACTCACTGTGCACTGATGTCCTTGGATTTTAAGCATGCTTGTGGCTGATTAGCTCAGTTATTTATCCCTTGGTGCTGGTAAGTCTAAGCATATGCATTGGGTCCCCATGGAAACCAAGAGGAGTTGTCTCAGCTCCCTGGCCACAGGCTACACCTCTGACCTTGACCACTGATCCCACAAATGCATATCCTCAGTTATACAGGGGACAGAGTGTGTCCGTATGTGTGTGTGTGCGCGCGTGTGCGTACTACCAAAAAAAGGGAAACTCGAAACATATGCTTCATGTTTAAGAAGGCTGCAAGTGACCATTGAGAACTGACTTACCCCCTTATGGACAATTATAATATCAAACCAGAGCCCAGGACACATCTCTTTCGTTAGCTTCTCCTAAAATGATTACCCAATTCTAAGAAAGAATAAGAACTATCTAGACAGATACCACACTGATTGGAAGGCCACAGGCAGGACGTAGTCTCCCTCCATTTTCACCCCAGAAATTAGCATAATCTAGTAAAAGTCAAGAATGTGAGCTTCCTGGATTCCACAGCATGTGACTTTATTGATGGTGGGTCTTACCATATTACAGGTAACGTGAGCTTCAGAAACTTCTTTCCTCTCTGATTAACCAGCGATGTTAGGGCAAAGCCGAAATCACTTCATTGTAACAGTTTGAACTCTGCAATACTACACATCATTAAATTTTTAAGGGAGTTCATTGGGGAAGTCCTTTAATCCTTTAATAATTGAGTTCGGGAAAGGGGCCAGTGATGGAGCCCATTTACCTGAGCTGACATTAACTAGGTTTGGCTACTAATGGCTTTCCAACAATCCCACTGTGTCCACGTTGCCATTTAAAAGAGCGCATTTCATTTGGCCCTTGCTCTTTAACTGTCAACAGGGAAAGTGAAAAATAATACATCATTAAGTATTGCAATTTGTATTACCATTTTCTACCCAAGTCTCCCTTCTAGCACTATCGAGCTCAGTCTAAACTAAACTCCAACAATCAGTTGACAAGTAGAAAAATTCGTTCCATGAATCAGTTGGATGTCGATGATATCAAATAATCCATCACTAATATATTTTCCACTGAATTTACTGGCCACAGAGGCAGAACCATTGGAAAATACCCAGCTTCCTTGGCAGCACCAAGTTCAGTTTAATTCTCTTCTAAGTTAAGAGGTCTGGCCCCTTATGACCTTGTCACCATTCCTTTCCCAGGGTCATACAGATATGACAGCCCCAGACCTAAGGAAGGATTCCCCCCAAGCCACACACTGCTCTCCCACTCCCTGTCTGTCAAGGCAATTAACTCTCCGCCACTGCACACATCAGGCAGTGTGTGATCACGTTCCACACCTCAGAGAGCTCAAGGTAAAGGCATTGCGGTAAATGGGATAATCTCAAAGAGGTTAAATGATTTGCCCAGACCCGCCCAGCCCAAGAAAGGCAAAGATAGAATTAAAGCTCAAGGATTCTGAAAACCCACTGTTATCCACGAGGTCACACTAGCCTCCAGCCTGGGGATGAAAGCGTGTGAACCAATGAAGTGGACGAGACTATAAAACAGAGATGGCCGGGTAAAGAGACCATGCCACCGCAGGCTGGTCAACAGGAGGATGGTACCCATGTGCTGAACTCCCTTCTCTTGAGAGTTCTCCTGTGTATCACAGAAAGCAAAAGCTCTTCAATGGACAGGCTTGCAGAGAAGCACAGCTGACTGGTTCCTGGCCTGGGGAGGCTTGCAGACCTGTCTCGGGGAATCAGCCAGGCAGTGGTGCACCTTGGCCCAAGCTCTAAACTGATAGAGCTCTGCACAGGTCAGGAGCAAAACCAGTAAGAAGACAGCCTATGCTGAGACAACTGTATCTGAAGAAGAAAGAAACAGGCCAGAGACTCACTCAGCTGCCGTCCCTAGGCCCATGACCCAGGGAGGCCTGGCAGAGACGCTCTGTGGGAGGCCACAGGGGCCACCTCAGGAGATGCCCTGAGGAGTGAAATGAGCAGACTCACCTCTGCCAGCCCCTGTCCTGTGGTGATCAGCTCCAGCTAACGCACAGGGAAATGCACAAAGGACAAAGGGAATGAGAGGCTGGGAAAGAGCCCCAGAAATGTCCCTGCCCCTCCCTAAGCTTCTCCTGGATCGTCAACCTTCCCCTTTCCTGGCTAAACTCACACTAGCCATCAAGGAGGTGCAAAACTACCTTATCCTAAAATACCCTCCCTTCGATCTATCTCCCGAGTACTATCTTTCTTCCTCCCATCTTTCTTTCACCATCCATCTCCTCGAAAGAGTGGCCACATCACTCCCTCTACTTCTTCAGCTTCTTTTTACTGTTGATCCCTATTAAAATGCTGTCCTGTCCTCACCAGGCCCCTAACAAAACTACTCTTGATGAGGTTGCCGATGACTAACTGGCAATTCCAAGAGCAAACAGGCAGCCCTACTTCTTGAATTCCCTACCATGTCCCTGACCTCCAGAACCCTGCTCACACTGGTGTCCTCCCCTGCCTCTGCATCATCTGGTTACGGCCTCCCTCAAGGCTCCCTGAATGCTGGGGTTCCCCAGAGCTCTGTCCTTGGCTCTCTTCTCATCCTATGTAGCGTCCCCCAGGACATTCTCCTCTTCTCATCCTTACATAGTAACGCATCCTAAAGCTTTGTGTCCAGGCTGGTTTCCAGACCTTCTTTGACAACTGCCTCCTGGACATCTCCACCTGAATGTCTCCCCAGCAATTTAGCATGTCCACAATTATTCCCGCTACCCACCTCTGCGTATCACAAACTCCCGCTCACTCCGTGAATCTCCTACATAGGGTATTGACATGACTGTCCACCTTGCCCCTTCTGGATCATCTTCAAACCTTCCCTCCCTGTCACTTTTTCCTTCAATCAAATGTTATTAAGTTCGACTCATCCCATGTCAGGAATATTTTCAGGATCATGTTTGTCCTCTCCTTCCCCAAGGCCTCCACCTTCGCTCACATCCTTATTAACTCTCATCTAGACTACAGCAACAACTGTGTAACTGGCCTCCCTGCCCAGTCTCTACTCAGGCTCCTACTAGTGCCTCAGGTTGCCATCAGAATTACCTTTCCGGAAAATAAATATGGTCACATCATCTCACGGCTTAGAAAGCCCTGCTGGCTGCCTGCTAAACCCAGGAAGAAGCTGAAAGTCCTTTACACGTTACACAATGCTTGTCACTGCTTGGCATGATTCTGCAGTCCACACCCAGCCCTTCCCCTAATGCACTTGACACCGTGGTCACCACCACGTCCATAATCAGTGATTACAGAGAGTAACACACTTCCTTCCCAAAACTCATCCATTGGCACATGCTTCTTCCTCCTCTTGGAATCTCCCAACTTCTCCCCTTTTCCTACACTCCAAGAGCCAGTTAATATACCACCTCTTCCATGAAGCTTTTTCAACAACCCCAAACAAGTCACTTGTTGATTAATTTATCTATTCAGGCAACATGTGCTTGTCAAATGCCTGCTATGTGTCAAGTACTCTGCAAGATGCTGGAGGTTTGGGGGTTAAAAAACATAACAAAACAAAAACGGGGAGGTGCCTTCCCTCATGGAGCTTATGATCTAGTATCACAGACAGACAATAAACCAATAAATATATATATTTCAAATTGCAATAAACACTTTGAAGATAATGAACAGCACTTGGTAATACTGAACCAAGGGTTTAGATAAGCTGGTTCTCTGTCCCTTTGGCTGTTCCTCTCTTAAAGTAATTTTACTCTTTTTTCACGCATCTGTTAATCTATGTCTCTAACAGTCTCTGCTAGACTGCTAATACCTCAATGCTTTGTTTTATTCATTTTCACATACCTGACACATACAGGAATTTAATAAGTCTGTTTGATTTTAAATGAATGAGTGATTTAATTAATGAGCCAACTGTTATAAGAGTCCATTTAATTTGAAATTAGAGAAAGCCACATACAGCCAGGTAAAGTGCATTCCAGTTGCTCGTGTATTACCTGAAATCTCTTGTTTCATTAAACACCAGTTTACAAAGATTAAATTCACACATATATTTCATCTCTCTAAAATTGATTGGGACTAGTTTTAAGAAAACAAAATGTCAGCAGTGGTGAGAGAAATAATAAATACAATACAGGAATACTTGGTTTCCTTAAAAACTGAGATCCCATTATCACTTTTAGATCCAGCCAGGGCAAGTAACCAACAAGAAGGATGTCAACAGTTCTGGAAATCAGCCTCACGTGGGAGCACAGTGGGATCTTTTTTAGCTAAGGCTGGGAGTTGTTTGAAAATACAACACAATTCAGAAGAAAACTTGGAAAGGGGTTATGTAAGGAATGGACGGACAGCTGCCGGCTGGTCCCAGTGGAAGTTATACTGGAAGCTCCGGATCAGATATTTAACAGTTCCGCTGCCAAATGTGCAGACAGGCTCCCAGGAAAAAAGTCACCAATAGCAAACCCTGGGAGCTGGAGAGAAGGGAAATGGATGCTGTCTGCCTTTTTGTGGTTCTTTGGTGGGGAAGAACGGCTACGCTAGAGGGCCACGGAGGCCAGTACGGATGATGTGGGCCAGGAAAGGATGGGCTAGGACGGCTTTGCACAGGTGGAGGAGTCTGACAGAGAGGAGCTATAGGCATATGCAAGCAGCCTTCCCATACACAGACACACACTCAGGCAATCCCCAAATCCTAAAACTTCCTTCAAAACCACAGAATACTACAAACAGCTGACCATCAGAAGGCTGGCCCGAAAGCTCAAGTATCTAGCAGGTGGGGACTTGTTTTCCAAGAGCTGGTTCAACAGGACAAACTGAGAATTGTGATCTCACTGGGGTGTGAACACCAGAATTCAAGCAGCAGATGGTGTGATTTAGTGGAAAGGCCATTGGACCAGGAGTTGGAGGCTGGAGACAGATAGCATCCCAGCTTCTCTCTTCACCAACAGTGTGACTTTGGACAACTTCTCAACCTCTTGGAGCTACAAAATGCAAGGGGAGAAAACCAAAAACCTCTACTTATCTAACTTTCAAAATTGTTGTGAGGATCTGTAGAGATAATATATGTGAAGGCTCTTTGAAAATTAAAAAGAATACTTTTTTTCCACAAATCCTTTCATAGCATTTCCTATAAGCCAAACACTGATCTACATGCTTTACAAACATGAATCAAAAATGACCCTTTGAGGTTGGTGCTATTATTATCCCCACTTTAGAGAGAAGAAACAGGCACAGGGCAAGTTAGGCCCTTGCCCAAGGTAACACACCTACTAAGTAGCAGAGGAAGGATTTGATCCCAGACACTCTGGCTCCTGGGTCTATGCCATTACAACCACACTATATTGGGTTACCGTACACAGTTCCTAAAAATACATATAAGCTTTTACTCATATATTTAAAAAAAAAAAAAAAATAATAATATCCAATCCCGTGGAGTACTCTTTGTTTTACCAAAAGGTTTTTCATGTTCATTATCTTATTTAATTCTCACCGTAACATTTTGAGGTCATTATTATTATATTCCTTTGTACAGATGAGACAACTATGGCTTGGGCATCTCTTAACAATAGCACATGCATTTCAAATTATTTCTTCAGTAATGCAGAGAGCTATGCAGTATCCAAATCATTCACCTGTCTATCCCCTTCCACCTGCGAACATGAATTTTTGGAAAGGAAGATCACAACCAATAACAAAGCATACAGAAAATAAAACCCAGAAGAAAAGGAGTGGGTGCTAATACTGGCCAGCCTTACATATAGACAAACAGGGAAGCCCCCTACAAAGTGTTATATTCATTCAGTCCAAAATTATCTCCTCCACTACCTGTCCCACTCTAGGGCCTAAAATTCTACCATAAGATAGCCATTTCTTTGACTGAACACCCTTCCAGTTAAAAAGTACCTTCGGAAGAATACAACATTATCATGTACATCCCAACGTTGAATTATTTCATAACATCCTCTCCAATTTGACAGCTAGCTGAGAGAAGGCTCTAGCCTGCCCACAGAGTAATCTGAAGTTTAAAAGGGCACGAGATGGTTCAGAGCATCAGGGGCAAAGGTGAGCTGAGATTCTGAGGCTGGAAAACAAGTACTGTGGTCACATCAAGGGACCCAAGGTGTCCAGAGCTCCCGGAGAGAGAGGTGCAGGGACCAAGCAAAACTCCAGCCAAAGAGAGACTGGGAGGGGTCCCCTGGGATGTTCTACCCTTCCGGATCTCCAAAGTCTACCTCATGGCACTGCCACCTGGATTTCGTCTCTGAAGAGCCGTGCCCACGCCCCTTTGAAGATGGTGGCTGTCATTACTGAGGAACACATGCACAACGGGAATCCTTGCTGCAATGTGAGGAGGAGCAAGAGGAGAAAGGGTAAGGGGGAGCCAGCAGCAGGGGAGGAAACTCTAGATGGTTATGTTAAAAAGGATTTGTTCCACTGTCAAAACCAGAAAGCTCTCCCCAAGAGCCAGCTTTAGGGAAGGAAGCCTGAAGTGACAGAAAGGGGGCGGGGTGCTATTAAGGAGGTTCCTGGGAAAAGAGGCCGAAATAAAGGAAGGAGTACCAGGCAAACGGCAGGTGTGACCATAAAAATCCACCTCTGGACTGTGATGGGACAGGAATGCCTGGGGGATGCACAGATACTGGGCACTGTATTTCTCCCAAGTCCCAGACAAAGGCTCCTACAGCCAATCTGATTCTCCAGGGCAAGGGCAGCTCTTTAAATCCAGGCCCTTAGAGCACTTGCCCATTCCTGGTCTCTCCAGCAAATGTGATGGGACCCAATGACTGCCAAGCTCCTGAAAACTGTAAAAGTCACACCTTCTCCACTCAACTGCCCATTCCCTTTTCTGTGCCCCATGCTCAGGAGAGACATCAACCTCTTCTCCCCCCAGCGGTGGGGGCCCCAGGCCAAGCTGGCATCAGCTCCCACTCAGGCTCAGGCTGTCCGGGTGCTCAAACAAAGACATATTCGGGCCCTCCTGCAGAGAGAGAGGGGACTGTTTCTGGGCCCAGAGGGAGCTGGCCTTAATCTGCTGCACATTGAATGACAACAATGTTAAGAATGAAAATATGGTTTGGGGGAATAGTCCCCAGGAGCCCAACATTTTGGTGTTTAAAGGAACTTTAATGAGCTTAAGAGGCTAATCTGGAGTTCAGGAGGGGGTGTTTTGTTTTGTTTTGAAAAAAAAAATCCTTTTAAAGGCTCCTGAGGCTTGACAGGGAGGAGGCAACAGAACTGTAAGTCGAGAGTGGCTGCGGCTCAACTGAGGGGCGGGATGGAATTAGGAGAGGAAGCTGCTCCAAAGAGCTCTTCTTATTGCAGCAGCAGAACCTGGTGCTCAAGAGATAAGGGATGATTCTTTCCAGCCTGGAGAAATGCAGCATCCAGAGAAGCAGCAAAGAGTTGAAAATGAGTGATGTATTTGCATCCTATCAGAATGCGAACCACGCTTCTCAGCAAATGACTCCTCCCGGTTTACTGGCTACAGCAGCAGACTCAGGCACTTCTCTGACCCACCGAAACACACCCATTTGCAGTGGTAGACATAATCTGCATCCACTAAGGTGCCAGGCACACTAAGAAAGGTTTTCAGGGGCCTCTAAATGGTCACCCAAAGAGTACTGGTCATGAGGTCATGCAAGCCTGAGAGTTATGCCTCATCCGCCATCTGCTTACCTGAGCCCCACCCAACAACTGGGTGGTCATGGGGCTATTATTTTGTGCAGCTGAAAGGCTAATTGGGTTCTTCCAAGTGAGAAAATCAAAAGAACACTAACAAAAATGGCCTGGGATAAAAATGAGACAGTAGATGAGATGGAGTTTAAGTAATATCTGGTGCTTGGAAGAGTCAAGTTATTAATAATAGAATTCCACAGGTCATAGGGGGTTGAGAATGAGACAGGGCCAGATGTGGAGTCTCGATACAGCCTGTGGTCCACTCCCAGCAAGGCTGCAGGCTTAAGAGATTTTTTATGTAGACAGAGCTTAATCGGACCTGTCAGACAAGATAGTCCAATCCATACTGGCCGGATATCTATTAGGGTTCGTTCATTATATGACAATAATGATAAAACACAAATCTATTGGTATGGGGAGACACTGGAGGCCCAGAGAGTCAGAAAAGCCAGACATATTTGCTGTTATCCAAAAATAGGATCCCCAAACTGGAATCTTGAAAGGCTGGAAGAGACCAAACTCTTTCATGTGACTTCAGTTACAGGACTAGGAAAAGCACGGTCCATTTTGTATTTTTAGTCGTTATGACATTATGGTGCAATAATGGGGAATCTGGCAATGGTTTCATTAAATTCTAGCTAATCTGTGCATGGCAGCAAGACGACAAGCTCTACAGATGACTTGCTTGCCTTGGTTTGCCACCGAAAAGAGCAGCACAGAGGTAGGCTTTCAAAATCCTGTTTTAACTACCCAGATGGGGCTATTTGTGATGGGACCAAGTCTACCCACCCAGGGTAGAAAACTGATATAGGGCCACCGTTTTATTCCTTACATAATGTCTTCACTAATACTTCAGTGTTTCTGCTGCATTCCAATTGTTTCTGCTGTCTAATGCCAAAAGAAACTTAATCCCTATCCTAAGTCTCATTTTATTTATTTTCAGTAGTGTGAAAACAAACATGTAGCAAGATTACAGTGTTTACACCTCCTTTTTAGCCAATATAGCTCTAATCCTCCCGTTAATTAATGCCAGGGCCATAGCAATTTTATTAATTTCATCTTGTTTAAAAATACAGAGACAGATAATTGTGCTTTACTAAAATAACTATTTGACATTTGGGAGGTGTTCGCTTCATTTTAACAAGAGGGTTGGCTAGGTTTCGTTTAGTAAATGACAAAGAGACACAAAGCTGCTGTCAACATTGGTCAATGATAACATAACTAATTCTAACTGTGATAAATTGACTAAAACTCCCCATATCATGCTAGTCAAAAGAGACTACAGAGAAAATGTAAATCCTAAGAAGCGCCAAGCCAGAGTCTTTCTTGGTTCCAGAAAACAGGCCATTCTAAGGAGCACAAGGGAGAAAAGGATATCTTTTTTCTGTCCTCTCTGACATTTGCTCCAGAACCTTTTGAATACTTTGTTTACCAACTTCCCCAAACCAAGTCTGAAGAGGCTGCTGGCAACGACACTGTTCTAATGTTCCTAAAAGATCTTCAGAAAAACATAGAGGGTATTCCTAAGGGGAAGTCTCAGGCACGTCGGAAGTAAGACAGAGCCCTTTCCCACCCAGGAATCTTTCTGCTTCACGCAGAGGGTAAAAGAGGCAAACGTCACCCCATCCAGCCCCCAGCCCTCTTTATCTCAACCTGCAAGTGGCTTATCTGAGGACCTTTCTCTCTCCAAAGAGGTGAAAGAACATTTAAAAATCCATGTCAGAAAAATGAAACAAAAAAAAAAGAAGAAGAAGAAGAAAGAAAGAAAATATTGAATAATACTGAAGTAGAGCTAAGATTTCATCGTTAGGGCAGAAATTATTTTTAAATCTTTCTATTGTGGATATGATTGCACTTTTTCCCCCATAATCCATTTCCCTGTGTTGTACAACTGTACTTAATAATCAAGGTAACATGATTCAATATTGGGTATTTTGAACTTGATAAAATTCAACAATATTTCATAATATGCATTTACTCTAAAAAGCTTTATTAAATTTTGTATCATCTCATGAGTATTTTAAAGCCTTGTCTATTTTCTCACTTCTAAACATTACAATCCAAATAATTTCTTTAACCATAAAAAATAATTAGCTGATGATTTATTAAATGGAATTGTTCTCATTAGAGAAACAGTACCTGCTCATTAGCTCCAAAAACCTACCCAGATTTAAAAAGCAACAATGAAGAGGCCTCCTGAAATTAGTAACAGTTTGTTGGTTAATACAAAGGTTATAAATAAGAAAAATGAAACTAAAAAGCAAGAAAACAATGAAGAATCAGAAAAGCTCTTGTCACTGGTATCTAAATATCAAAAGCTACTTCCTACCCAGGTAGATAACAAAAGTCCCAGGACTCTACAGTATGTAAAACCAGACTGGATAAATAACTGTTTTAAATGTGTTCCATTTATGTAAGGATCAAAAGAATCCCATAAGCCTACTCTAAAAAGGAATGTTCATATCTAGTATTTTAATTCCTAGAATACTATTAATATCTACTTCTGCTATCTAATTTTATTTCAAAATTTTAAGTCTTAGATTCCAAGAAAGTCTTACCCAGGGACCAATACATAGAAAAAGAGAAAACACCTCTGAGCAAGGAATGTTTCCAATCACCCTCTAAAATTAAAAAGAGAGAGAGAGAGAGAGAGAGATAAGCTGCCTGCACAAACATAGCCATAACCCATGGACTGTGCTTGTGTGGAGCTAAGCCCCCTGCAATTTAACACAGACATCAGTTTATTACCTAGCTGTGTTTGATTCTTATATTCCTTAAATTTTATTGTGCCCGGAGCAGTGCCAACAAAAGATAAAGCAAATATCTAACAATATGTAATTTCATCTGTGGGCTACATGTATGAGTAACTGCATGCCCAATTTTGATCTCCAAGTAATGTCACAGTAATAAAACCAAACTCATTGCTCCTTACACACACCCCTCCCACACCACCTTGATAAAATGCAGAATTAGTTCATTACTGACCCTAATAGACATCATTACCTAAGTCGTTTTCACTGTGGAATCAAAAGAAAGACACAGAGAAAACTTTTAAGTGTGATATCCACTCCCTGCCCCCTTTTTTTCCCCTTTCTTTGGAAAATTGGTCTGCTCCAAAGGAAAGGGAAGGAAATATCAACCAGCTCTCTGAGGAAAGGTTTCCCAAGGCCTGTGATTTGCTGACATGTGGGGAATTACGATGTTGTGAGAACAGCCCTGATGACAGCAATACTACCCCACATTGCTCCTAGGATGTGCAGAACAATCCAAGGGATCATGATAAACTTCATATGTGAGGGGAGAGGGCCCTGCCTGGCCCACGGAGCGCCAGGCACATGAAAGAAACAATCTAAACTTGATTTAAGTGTGGGATCCCTTCCAGAAGGCTTAATTATCCATTGTATTACCACATTCCCGTTATTCAGCAGCCTCTTCTATCTCCAGACTGAACTCCAACTGCAGAATTTGTTTGGAACACATTCAGGGAAAACTCCAAACTAACCAGATCATAGAGGACTCAGTTAAATAGGGAACAACAGTTATATAAATAGAAGTCCCCTAGGCTGGAAAATATTTTGGTTGTCTGTTAACTTTCAGGAACATTGAAGACGGTTGAACCCAATTTTTAAACAGTCACACGTATCGCACCCTAATGTTTTATACGACATGTACAGCTTCATCGATTTCGTAAATGTCGCCTCCGGTTCTTAATTTCTGGGCATTCATAAATCAGTGTTCTACATTCTTGCTTTAAATGCTTATTTGCTTTGGGTAATCAGAAGATAAATTATTCCTAAGCGTGTCATAGTACATGAGACAAATAATAAAACATCGTAAAGTCTTCAAATGAATTGTCGTGTATTTAAGATGCCACTGTCAATTCAATTTTTTTAATTAGAAAAATGTAGTGCCTGACATCATGAAGGTGTACCAATTAATTGATAGGATGAAATTTTCACTTTTTAACTGGCCAACACCATGGATACATAGCTGATAATTCAAATGCAAAACTGCCAAACAGCCAGAAATGCACATACACACAGCTAAAATAAATATGATAAATCTGCTCTGTTAATATTATGTTTATGACTGTCATTGAAGACTGCACATTAGCTATATATTCTTTCATTTAAATGTGTAGAAATAGTATTTGAACTTCATGAATTTTGGAAACCAGGGTGCTGCCTGTCTCTTCATTTTTTATTAAGTGTTCCGTAAGTTATCATTAACATTGTCCTACCACTTAACTTCCATCTCATTTTCTCCCCTTTACCCTTGTCTGAGCCTCAAATTTTTTAAAAAGCCACCAAAAAAAGCAATGCTATTTTTATAAATGTAGCTTTTAAAGAGAAAAAAATGATTTCTGTGACTGTTTCATGACTATTGTTTAAAATTGAGTTGTTTCCCTCTGGAGGATAAATACCTGGCCACTCCAGATACTTTCTGTGCAAACGTAGTCCTGCACGCTAAGTGGACGAAGCTGTTGAGAAATGCTTGATAGTTAAGACAACACAAGTGGAAAAGTGCTCAGCTATAAGCCTCCTGAAGGCAGGCTCTGAGACTTTTTCTCACTATCCTCTCCTAGCCCAGCGTCTTGCATATAAAAGCTCCATAAAAGCTTGTTAAATAAAGGAATTTGCCCTGAGCCTAATTTTTTACAAAAAGCAAAGCAAAACAAAACTACCCTTCCTTTCTCTCCTACAGCACTACCATGCAGACTAACACCATTAATGTGGTTGAATGTATTAATACCCTATTTTGTTGGAAAAAAGAATGGGATTTGGATGGGGCATAGAAGAGAAAAAAGGGAATTTTTAAAAGAAATAAATTAATCTAAATTAACCTAACAAGCCATTGATAGGCTGGGCACAGACCAAGACTGCTAACATGCCGTGAGCTAAACAGGACACGCAATTCGATTTTGGACATCCGTGTTTCAAAAAATATTTTTAAATTAAAATTAAAATTCTTCACTGTAACATCAACACCTCTCTGAACAATGTAGCTTATATCCCTCTATAAAATCTTCTTGGTTCTGGCCAACAGCTGGCAAGTTGATCCCTCCAATTTTCCCTTTGCAGAAATAGCTTTGTGAGGAGAGAACTGACCCTTAGGAGCTAATAAGCCCAAACCGCGCCAAACCTGGAGGGATGAAATGGCAGGGACATTGTTGTGTTAAGTACTTTACGACAACTGTTTCTTCTCCTCTTGACACAGCCTGACTTCCTTAAAGAAGATTTGACTGGCCAGACAGCTGTGTTGACCCTTAAGCCTTCTTTGATTCGTGATTTTTTTTTTAACAAACAGAATAGAAATTCACAACCCAAATCCTTTCCTAAGCTCCAATACTTGTGAATTTGCTAGTGTTGTGCCTGAATGATGTGGACACTTCAGTAATCTATAAGCAGAAAGTTAAAGATTGGGTCCACACAATACCCGCGAACCTTTGGATAAAAAGCAAAGGGGTGAGAGAGGAGTGAGCAATCTACCAGAAGCTTTATTCAAAGGTGGTACTTGAAGTTGTGTGGGCAAAATCTGCTTAGTTACCTAAAAATCGCACTTTGCTCGCAGACACTGTGGCAATAAACAGACAACCAAGAACGGAGACAGGCATATCTTCTTTCAAAAATGTTAAGCATAATTATCACTTCGGGACATGGTCATAAGGACTGTTCACTTCTTTATATATCTCTGTATTGTCCAACTCATCCAAAACCAAGCACATATTTTAGTCCTGAAAAAAAGTTATTAATCTTTTCAAAACAACAACAACAAAATGTCTAGTACCCTCTCCAACTAGGGAGAAAATTCAAGCATTTTAAGCAAAGGACCGCTGAGTGGCAGAAGTAATTTTTTCCTGTGGTCACAAATCACTTTGTCAGTTTTTAGAAAACCTCATAGCCCAGACAACACGGAAAAGAAGATATTTCTGTACTTTGTCAGTGCTTTTTGTTACATTGAGACTTCTCCCACACACCCCCTTTCATTGTGTGTTTTTAATAACAGGATAGGAACTGCTTTTCACTCGCACTAACCCTCCTTTGATTATCCGCATATAGCTCCCTTTTATTCACCAGTGACAAATGTAGAATGATCCTGCGCGTGCACGCGCGGGCCCACACAGCCAGAATATACCAGTCCTAAGGTGCAAAAACACAGGCCTCCGATTCTGGCGCTTTTCTTTCCTCGGTAACCTTCACAGCCCTGCCAAAGCAATGCGCCTATTCATTAGCCATTTTCGCAAGGAAAAGCGTTTCCCTCTCCTTACATTCTCTCAGCTCCTCCGGGCCTGCCCGTGGAGAATAAGGAAATCCTTCCACCTCCCACTCCCTGGCCTCATCCAGGCTTTAGGCATCACCGAAATCTAGATTCGAAATAATCCACTTTCTTAAAGACCTGCGTCCCAATTCTCCTCAAAACGCATCAGAACGTTCGTGGGAACGGGAGGGAACAGAACCTGCTCCGTGGCAGAGGAGTACACCCCGACCAGACCTCGGTGAAGGCATGGGTTGGAGGACGGGGCTTCAGGTCGGGCCTCAACTACTGGTCTAACAGCCCCTGGCCCGAGGGCTTTGGAGAAACCCGGGAGGGAGGCAAGGAGAGGAAAGGCGAACACATTGTGCGCTTAGCTTCGAGCGGCAGCAGCGCCATTTCCGAGTCCAATCTGTCCGGACTCCAGTGGAC
Source organism: Indri indri (assembly GCA_004363605.1). Classification (NCBI taxonomy): domain Eukaryota; kingdom Metazoa; phylum Chordata; class Mammalia; order Primates; family Indriidae; genus Indri; species Indri indri. The sequence goes on along the minus strand of RJWJ010006864.1, from coordinate 16,641 downwards.
AAACCCAAGCCGGAAATGCGGACAGGGGACAGAAGCCCTGTGGTCAATACAGCTTCCCCGCCCGACACCGCCAGGCACAAGCGCGCGGATGGTGCAGGCGCCAGGGTAAGACCGAGTGGGAACGAGCAAGGAGACACTGGTCACTGCAGCCCACAGAGCACCCCGATGAACAAGGGGACCAAGCTTGAAGGGGTCGGAGGCCCCTGACAAAGCGTGGCCTCTGGGAATGGCCAAGTCGGGGGAAGGGGTCCGGGAGAACTAAAAACTAGCCAAGCGGTCAGGGGAGGGAAGCAATCGCGCGCACTTCTGCGGGACGCGGGCCTTGGCTGCGCGCACAGATCTCTGTCACTCCTCACTCCCGCGGGGAGTGTACAAGACTAGGACGAAGGGGACTTCTGCGTCTCTGGGAGTGCGTGTGACTCCTGAGCCTTCCAGGAGCGGGGGGGAGGGAGGTAAGGGAGGGCAAAGTCGCCGGCGCACACTGGTGCTAGTGCGTGGGGAGCGCCCCCGCGGCGCGGACACTTACTTTTCATAGTCGTACTTGCAGTAGAGCTTCTTGTCCCGGTAGAAGCAGGTGGTCTCCAGGGGCTCTTTGCAGGAGGCGCACTGCACGCACTGCTCATGCCAGAAGCTGTCGTTGAGCCGCAGCAGAAACCTGTCCAAGATGACCCGCTGACAGCCCTCGCAGACAGACTTGGGGCTCACCGCTCTGCCTGCAGCCGCAACAGACGTTCGCGGGTGAGCCGCCCCGGCTGGTCGACCCTGCCAAACCCAGCCGGACCCGCTCCCGATCCCTTCACACCCACGGATTCCCCGCGCGTCCCCCACCCCAGGGAGCCCTCTGCTAATCAACCAAGCCGAGACTCGGAAAAATCAAATCAAGTGGCATTTCTAATAAACAGGGACAATGTGGGAAGGTTTAAATCCTAGCCGGGGAAGAGGGCGGAAATCAATAAGTGCCCTTTAATTATCGAATATACCCAGGTATGCGCACAAACGTGCGCGCATCAGTAAAATTAGATAACAAATAAATTTGTGCTCCCAGGTTTATAGCGTCGTGATTAATCATTAAAATACTCACTATGCTTGTCTCTTGACTATCTTTAAAGTGAGAATGAGTAAAAATAATTTGTTTGGTTTTGTATTTTGTTAAAATGCAATTCTATTCTATTTTTGATGGAAACTTTAACATGTCTCTCTTTTCTTCCTAAAAAGTCTTGTGGCTACAGTAAAAATACCGACTTGCCCCCAGGCAAACCCGGTATTGTTCAGACCGATGAACCCTAAACCGCAGCGTCTTAGCTGGCGTGCAAATTACAGATGGCTTTTTTTTTTTTAATAATTAAGAAGCGTCAAAAGAGAGGGAAGAAAAAAATAGGGGGAAGAAGCAGGCCGCGGAGACGCCGCTTAGTGTCCCGGCCACGACTCCAGAAACCAAACAAGCTCGGCAGCCCTGCGTGGAGGCGAAACGGTCCCCAAACCGACTCAGTGCAAGCAGGGAATCCACTCCATCCCACCTCTTGGACTTTTTATGTTTTGTTCCCTTAGTTTGCTGGGGTGAGGGTGATTGCTTTTTTTCAAGGGAGGACGCTTAGCCGCATTAGTCTGCACATCTCACTGCTGTTAAAGAAGTCCTTGTCCCCCAGTAACACCATTCGCGCGTGGTGTCCCAGGGGGCCCGACCCTTCCCCAGTCCCCTGCTACACTCATCTCGATTCCCCTTTCAGGGGCCGGGCCGGCCGCTGGCTGGTGAGCTGTGCCGGCTGCTTTAGGGAGCGGGCAAAGAGGGCTAGGAAAAGCAGCGAGGTAGTTCTCAATTTTAAAACTCTTTCTTTCGGTAGAGTCTCGGCGTCCTGGGCCACGACCCAGGCGTTAGGAGCGGACACCGGTCCGGCCGAGGACACAGGGCGAAAGGCGACGCCGGCTGTGTGCCTAAGTCCGCACGCGCCGCCCGCCGGGCAGGGCTGACGCTGGCCTCCCCGAGGCTGGACAGAGTCCGTACGTTCTCGAAAGGGGGGTTGAAAGAGGGGAGCACAGTGTACGTGATTTCGTCTCATCTGGGGTGCTGCGGGGTGGGGAGATTCCTCTGTGGATATGGTTTCTCCAGCCGAACTGTCTCGTCCCCCACATTCGTCCCACTCTAACGGTGCCGAGTGAAGCAAAGAGGCAAGAGGTTTAAATGGCAAAACGAAAAATCCCTCCAGCTAAAAAATAAAATAAAACGCCCGCTCCCCAAACTTGAAGATCACTAAGGATGGGGCGGAGGAGGGGGGTGGAACCAGAATCCCCGGCCTGAGCTCCTCAAGACCCGCGGTGTGGACACTCTTCAGGGGCCCTTGACTCGCTGCTCCTCTGCAATCGCTGGGAAGGAGTTGGGGAGGGGGCGGCCCACCGGACCCGGGATCCAGCTCCAGTTAATTAAAGCCGAGGCAAGGGCCCTGCCGCGCAGGCTAATCCCCGCGCTGCGCTGCCCACCGGCCCGGAAAAGTCTCTCGGCCGTGCCCAAGGCTAAAACTGGGGCTGGAGTTGGTGGGGCGAGAAGCCGCCTCGAACTTGGACGCTCTGGGCCTTGGGTCTGGGATGCTCGCCCCTAGGCCGCGGAGAAGAGGGTGGCATTTATGAGACGTCGATCAGCTCTGTGATTAAAAATCCAGCCCTGGGTATTTTTAATCACTTGCCACTCACACGCCTACGAACAAGCTCGCCCGCCCCTCGCCACTTTGGGGAATTCGGTGCCCTGCGCATGTGGCCTGGGGCAGCTTGTTGATTTTATTTGGGTAGGGAAGACCCACAAGGACTGACGAACAGTGAGTGGGCTCAACTGAGTGCATGAAGAGGCGCGCTAGCTCCCCCAGCGCCGATCGGGTCCCAGCCAGCTGGCCTCCAGAGCTCGGGGCTTGGCGGAAAGAGGGTGCATAGAGGGTGCGCCCCGTAAGCACGGCCTGACCACTCACCCAGCAGCGAGGAGAAGGAGGCCGAGGTCTCGATCGCACTTTGGAAGTTCTCCTCCATCTTCAGGCCGTCCAGCATGTTCGGGCAGAGCTGGGGAGACCTGCAGAGGAGAGGAAACGATGCGTCTGGCGTCGGTGCCCGCTGGGACTCGGCGCCCGCAGCCGCCGCACTCCTGGGAAAGAACCGAGGGAGTGACCAGGGCGACCAGAGTGAGCAGGGAGAGTAGAGTCCAGCCAAGAGAAATGCAGGGTGGGAGGAGAGACAGTCACAGCGAACTGCTCTGACTGATCTGATTTCACATGAAGTCTACGCGTTATGTACTTAGGCCTCCGCCCCCCAACTGCGTTTCTCCTTCTCCTGCCACCCCCCCCCCCGCCCCAACACCTCTGTCCCCAGCCCAGGTTTTCCATCCCGAGTCCGACTCCGCCCCAACCTATACGAATGTGGGCCCTAGGGACGTCTCTGCAGGAACCCAGCTACTGCGGTATGATGGGGATAAATGGAGTGGGTGCCTTCCCTCGCGCAGCGAGCGAGTCTAGGCACGCGGGAAAACGGGGTCAGCGACTCGCGTCGCGACCCCCTGGTTGCAGCCCTCACCTGCCCGGGATCGGGAAGGGGCAGAGTTAGGGACCAGGAGAGGGTCCCGCCTGCTTCCGGACACTCGGCGCTGCGCTCTAACTGGGGGGGCGGGGGGGGGCGGGAGCGGGCGTGCGGGGCGCGCGGGGAGGTCTTCCCGCCGGTCGGCCAGTGCCGGGAATGTCTGCAGGAGCAGAGGAGTCGCCTCAGGGAGGAGCCGTGGCTGGCCCGGCTCACTCTTGGATGCATTTCAAATCAACTTTCAGAAACACGCCCGCCAGAGCCGGAGCCGGAGCCTCGGAACCCGCAGCCTTGCTTACCTGATAGGCGAGCTCTCTCTGCCAGCGGCTGGAGCTGAGTGAAGTTGGGGAGCGCAGCAGGAAGCTACGGCCGGGGAAGGCGTCGCCCCGAGACTGCAGCCGGAGCAGCCGCCCTGGGCTCCGGCGCGCCGGGGAGGGAGCCTGAGCGAACTCCGGCCGCTGGCTCTGCTCCTCGGCGCGCCCGGGCCGAGCCGGGACGTGGTTGCGAGCGGCTGGCCTTCTCGGGACGTCCTGCCAGCCCGCGTCGCTCCTCGGCGGGGAGGGAAGGGCCGGATGCTTCTCGGAGGCTAGGAGGGAAGGCGGAGGCCCAGGGTCCTGGGTGCGAGTCGGCCCTGCTTCGCTGGGGCGGATCTCGCCGCTTCTGACGGGGGCCGCGGCGCTGGCTGCGTGCGCGGTGGAGGGAAGGGGGTGGGGTGCGCGGGGCGGGGGGCTGGCAGCGCGTCCAGTAGCGGGGCCTCGATGCTCCCTTCCCCAGCCTGGCTGCGCGGTCCACCTCGAGGCCGCTACCGGGTGCGCTCCTCCGCCGCTGCGACCTCCCGTGCACGAAAAGTTTCCTTCCCCCCACGGGTAACTGTTAACTCGGGGCGCTCTGGCGCTGTCGCTACCCACGACCCCACGCCCCAGCTGGGCCTTAGTGGAGATCTCCGCGCCACCTGCACCGCGGCGCGGGCCCGCAGGTTTCCCCGTCCCTCTCCAACCACTGCAAGTGATAAAAGCACGACAATCCTCACCTGGGCCTCGAGAAACACCAAGAAGCTGTTTGTCGCGTGTGATTGCGGGCCGCAGCCGCTCGGAGCTCTTCAAACCCTTCTTCATTACCCGGGGGCTCTCACAACTTCCCAGCTTCCCTTGGGCTCGAAAGTAGTTCATTGATGGGGTGTGCTGAAGCCATAGGACCCACGGCCAAGGCTGGAATTAGGCTCCTGGGAGAAACTAGGTGGGATCTGACCTCCAGATGACAGACCTGCAATGCCACTGAGCAGGAGTCAGCTAAGGGAACATTCTTAGGGGAGCTAAGTGCCTGGGCGGGGGAATGTTAATTCCCTATACCTCCTAACTTTAGCTCACAGTGACAGACCCTTAGCCCCTCTAGGGGCAGGAACAAGGTCTCCTCTGTGTATCCCAGGAGGTTAGCATGTTGCCTGGCCCCAAGTGGACGTTGAACAAATAAATCATAACACTGGCTAAGGTTTATCTAACATTTATTTTGTGCCAGCCTTGGTTACATAGTCAACTCATTTGATCTTCCCAGCAACCCCATGAGGTGGAGACAATCACTATCCCAGTTATTACAGGCCAGAGAATTGGAACAGCGCTTGTGGAATCTATGTCCCATCATCTGAATACCATGGAAAGGGTCAGTGCGATGGGATTCTCCGGGCCACCCTGGGTTCCGAAACTGAAATGAACTAAATTGAAATTGACAGCTTCACTTTGGCAAGGTGAACCATAGCAGAGGAGATGCCACATATCAAGGGTTTTTCTATTACCTTCTCCAAGGACAGAACCACTTTCTAATTTGAAAAAAAAAAAAGTGCTGGCAGCAAGTCACTCATAACGTGCTTAGGAGTAGTGACCCCACTCGCCATTATAAGTTCTTTCTGCCAGCAGGTGCAAGCCAAACGCTGAATATGACTTCAGAGCAGCAAGGGAAAATGGCAAAGAGTTTAATACTTTACATTTGAATGCTGCTTTATACTTTTTAGGGTACTTTCGCATACATGATTTTGCTTGATCTTTACAACAAACTTGTGAGGTAGGCAGAACAAATAGTTTTATCCATTGTTTCAGATGAATCTTTGGAGCTTAGCACGGCTGGGAGATTTCTCTGATGTTGCCCAGATGGGTAGTGGCACATCTCCTAATACCTGACCTTTGTCCTTTCTGTCACTCCAAGTAGACCAGGATATTTATATGTACATGTGTGTGTGTGTGTGTGTGTGCATGTGTACACACATATATAATGAATATTCTTAAGATAAAAATAAGATATATACTAGAAGTTAGGCAAGACAAACTTCAGTAAGGCAAATACAACCATAAAGAATATTTTTAAATACCCAGCAGAGTTTTGGTTTCATTAAAGGTCTTGAATTTATGAAATATGTTTTACTAGTGGTAAGACTATTCCTTTTACTGAATATCCTGAAAGTGGATAAATCCTCATGTGATCTGAGACCCAAATCTTTCAAATGATTCTTACATCTTGAAGGCAGCCTGACTGATTAGTGTAGATCACTCAAGTTTTTGGTGAGAATGTCTTTCCCCACCTGGCCATTGGGCACTTCATGATGGGGGCTGTATCTCATAACTAATTATAAGCCCTGCCATTTTAGCCAGACACATGTATGTGATTAAAAAAAATACCATTTGCTTGGCTGGGGGATGAGTGGCGCTCTCACTATGGTCCAGAAGCACTGCAGTGAAGTGTCAGGAATCAAAGGACCTCAGTTCCATTCCCAGTTCTGCCAGAGGTCAGAGGGCCCTTGGTGCCCTTCGCTGGACACCAATTCCTCTCTCTGGAATGAAGGGCCTATTCTATGTGGTCTGCAAGGCCCTCACAGCCTAAAGTTTGTGAAATCAGACTGGCTTTGGCCAGCGGGGCTGGTTGTAGAACCAACGGATCCTTGCGGTGTGCTGGGCAATGGTTGTCTAGGTGCAGACTGGCCTGATGTGTCTAAACCAACCAAGACACAGCTTGTTTATTTAACCTCTTTCGGTGAAATGGGAATCGTGAATCCCACTCCTACTTCAGTTTGGCCTTGGCCAACTTGTTGACATGGATGGACAGTGAGTCCCCAGGACCCATCTGGGAAAGCTTCTCCTGACCATACCTCATGGGTTTCCTGTGGTTTAAACCCAAATGCTATGGTTTTACCTTTCTAATGAATGAAGATGCCACAGAGCCACTGTCCAAAGGCCTACATGAAGAATAAGCCGCATTCTCCCTTTTATCAGAAAGAAGTATTTCCTTCTGAGAATTCGTGGAAGCGACGTAAATATGCTTCTGAGGGGACCCAAAAAATTACACTTTTAGAGTTGGAAGTGATCTTAAAGCACATCTCGTCCAACTGTTTTGTTTGTAATGGGTCAAAATGCATTTCCCTAGAGCTTCCATCCTGTGGCCCACTGATTCCTCAGGGCTGGCTGTTCAGAAAGTCAAATCCTCCTTCTAGTAATAAAACCTTCACATGAGGGAAACACTGCTCTTGCCCCCGTGTCCACTTCCCTCTGAACCTGATCCAGTTTTTCAGTCTCTCATAAATTATGGCACCAGGATTTGCTGCAACTTTCCGGTGATAGTGTGTTCAGGACCTTTCCCGAACACTGTAACACCCAGGAACGGGCCTGAGTTTGCACTGGCATTCAGTGGTTGCTGTGGGACTCACATGGGATGTATCACTAACAAAACCTCTTCGGTCCTGTTCCACACGGGTGGCTGCTAGGGCACATCTCTGCCACATTGCATTTGTACCACTGGTGTTTGGATCCAAGTGTGGAAACTTGCATTTATCCCTGCTAAGGGATGGGTGGCTGTTCCAAACATCAGAAATCTTGCAACTTCAAGCAGATTCCAAGAGATCCAGGAACTATGTCTCAAGCCTAGTCCTTTGCTCTGGGGAGAAAATGTGGGGCCTTTGCCAGGTTGCTCTGGAAGCTGCCATCACTGGAGGAAGACAGGCCTGGGCCAATAAGTGGGGCCCGGAGAGTGTGTGGGGACCTTGTAAGCTGGGGGTACTTCTCCAAGTGGGAGGTTCTCCCCATCCTGTGCTGGTTCCTCCCAACGTCTGTCTTCAGTCCAGTAGCAAAGTGTAGAAGACGGGGGTGAGACGTGCAGACCAGCTATGGAGCTTACCCTTCTATGGCAGCAAACAGAGAAGCAAAAATATCAGACTCATGAATCTTTGTGGCTGAGATTTGGGGAGAGGAGAGCGGATTGAGGAGCCAGAGACCAATGCTCAGTGGGAGGGAAGAAGAAAAGGAGGGGCGGACATCCTGCGGTAGAGTGGAGATGACAGGAACACATTTTTTTACTTTCCTTTTCTTGCTCTCATTTCTGTGTTTTATTAAGGGAAACACAAAGGGAAAATTGTGTTATTTGTTAAAAAATGTCAAAGTGCATTTCAAGTGAGAGGAAAAGAAGCAGAAACATTACTGCCTAGACAGAGACGGCAATATTCTAACAGGGGCAGCCAGCGCCTGGCGTGGTGGGGGGATGCGCTTGAACTACACACTACCCTGACCTCTGGGTTACTTACCCGTGAATCCCTGGTCCGGTGATGACATTCAGATCTTTCAACAGAGCTAGAGGACCAGGTGCCTCTGTGCTTTCTGGGGTGAAAGGGGACATCCCAAACCAGCTGCTGGAACTGGAGGGAAGTCAGGCAGTGCAAATGTGGGTTGCTCCCTAAGCATAAGCCAGATTCTCCCAACAGCCCCAGGCAAAGAGGAGACTTGTCCAGGCTAACAAAGGTACTATTTAAAGCACTGCATTCTTTGGACCTTGCAGTAGAATTATCTGCATGCCCACTTTATCTTCCCATTGGACTGTGCACACCTTAAGAAAATGATCCATGTCAGACTCACCTGTGATTCTCCTGCGCACAGCACAATGCTTCACATGCCAAACAGACCCAGGAATATTTATTGACTAAATAGACAGTGCCCTGAAGTTGTGGTCTACTCCATGGCATGACTGGAGTGGAATGCACAGGCTTTGAAAATAGAGAGCCCTGAGTTCAAATGCCAGCTCCGACATTTGTAAGCTGTTCAATCTTCAGTTATTCCACCTGTCCTTGTTTCAGTTTCCTTATCGGTACAAGAAAAGGACTAAGATATTTCTCAAGAATTACTGTGACAGTCAATAGAGATGATGGCTGTGAAACATCTAATGATCTGTCTGGTTAACTTAATGTTCAAACAGCCTGTACGTGTTTCTCCAACTCCCCGTGACTAAGTGCATATAGATTGTGAAGGAAACTCACCACCTTGGCTTTGCTCTGTTCTCGTGAACAAACAGGAACCACACCGGCATTCAGGTAGAGTCCCTGTGTCTGGCGATAGCAGCTGTCACTGTGCAAGTGAGGCACTTCTGTGCCTGGGGTGGGCTGTGACTACAAATGGGAGGCAGCATTGCAGGGCAGTGAAGAACATGGGCTCTGGGGTCACACAGACCTGTGATTATCTGCCACTTGGGACCTTGGGCAAGTCCTTTAATCTCTCCAAGCCTCGGTTTCCCCATCTAGTAAATTGAGGAAATTAGTGGGGTGTCCTTCTGAAATAATAAATACGTAATACCTAGCAAAGTCATAGGCACATAGTAAGGGTTCAGTGAATTTCAATTGCTATGATTATGATCATCGTCATCATTATCAGACAATAAGCACCTTGAGGACCACGTTTTACTTAAATCTGTACTACCTAGCACTTGGTCATAGGCATGTGGAGAATGTGACTCGAATTAAACCAAACTGAATTGAGTTGAAGATAGCCATCAGCACTGAGCGAGGTCCAAGTGGTGTCTGGCTCTTGGTTCCACCCATAGTCTGAGATGGGATTGCTTTTGGAGCAATTCCACATGTTCCATAACGAGTCCCCAGACTGCAGGCTTCCTGCATGGGCCCCTCACTCCTGGGCTCTGACAAACCCTATCTTTGACATCTACACGTGATACTTCACACCAAATACCAGAAACCTGGAAATAATGTTGGGGGGATGGGAGGAGGGGCCCAAGGAGTGAACTCGCCCAGGCACCACAACAGGGCGAGAACTGCAAAGAGTGAGGTCTGTTAGCTCCTGGGCCTCATTCAAGGGCCACCACATTTCGGTTTCCATGCAGTGAATGTGTGGGTGGATTAGGCTGAGGTCCCGGGACACAATGCCCAAGGAGCAGTTGGGAGCCTGGCTGAAGCCTTTTGCAGCATCGAGGTGTCCAGTTCTGGGGAGCAGCAGCTATGAACAGGCCCACAGGCAGGCGGTGCCCATGGCAGAGGCAGCTGGCCTGCACGAGCTCTGTGCTGAAACAGGTGCAGAGGCCACCTCTCTCAACCCAGCAGCAAGACTCCAGCTTCCTACAGGTGTTTTCAGGAAGGAAGGGACCCCATCTTGTATCTCCACCCACCAAGGACATTAAACCGCAATGATGACAGAAAAAAATACTAAGGACACCCCTACCCCTGAACGTATATCTACCCTCATCATTCTGATGGGTATGCCCTGTTTATTCAATTGTTAATTTCTTCATATAATATATGTCACCTAATTTCCAAACGGGATTTGAGGTGGCATACAAATACTATTGATATTGAAAAGAATGTTTTAATTAAAATTATATACTGGGAGCAGAAAACCAAATCACCCCCCTGAAATAGTAAACTTGGACTAATAATTTAAATTGTGATAGAATATTAACTGTCGTTCTATGTTTACAAGGTGAAACAGAAAAAAGTAAAGCATTCCAAAATTGTTATGATTGGATCAAACTATGTATCGGTTATATTTATACGTCTACTTGGCTTTAGGAGAGAGTCTATAATAAAAGAACAAACATATATAACTCACAACAATCAAGATCAAATCTGTGTTTACAGTGTTTTTGAACATTTATACTTTTATATATTGACTGTATCTCATCTCCTCTCAAAAGAATTTTAGTGAATGTAAAAACTAACAATATATACACCAAATTAATAAGATAGAATTACAAAATCAGGAATAGAGAAAATAGATAACGTAGATATGCTAAATATAAGAGCTAATAGTTGTTTCTTTGAGGGGAGGAACTTTGATGACACGGTTGGAACTAACATAGTTCTGAGTACATACTTGGCACCTATTGTGTGTGAACATTTGAAGGAGCACATGAATCCTGTGACTAAGAGTCAATTTTGCCTTTGAGCTTCCTGGTAGGTAGGGCAAAAAGGGAAATAACCAGTCTACAGATATTTTTGTCCCAGTATCAGAGTTGCGATTGTGGATTTGTTTGACTAAACAAAAAAGGGTACCCTTAATCCTCATAGCTCTAGATCCTTACACCCAAGTGGGCAAACAGTGAACCTTTCCACTCCAATCCTCTGCATAATGCCTTACATAAATATTGTCTGCATGAACATATTAATAAGATCCTTAAAAAGAAAGGTTATTTGAGGCATCTGAAATATGATTCCGTTTCCTCCTTCCTTCTCCTGCCAATAATTTATCCATAACCCTTTTTGAACCTTGAAGTTCAAAAGGAAAAACAGAATTTGTCAGGAGGATATTGAAGGGAAGTCATTCCAGGCAGATGGCATGATGTCAACGAGGGCACAAAGGGCAGAAAGCCAAGGTGAGTGGGAGGATCTCTGTGACAGAAGGAAGTGGGGCAGCCCAGGAGGTCTGAGTACCCGACTTTAGAGTTTATTACTCTGTAGGCCATAGAGAGTCTTTGAAAGTTTGGGATTGGAGGAATAAAATAATCAGGAGCGTGGTCTAAGAGTATTAAATCTGGTATCGCTGTGGTTGATGAATTCAAAGGGAGACAAAAGGGGAAGTAGAACAGATAAACTGAGTCTCTCTAGCGTAAGTAGGAAATCTAGGGCCTGGACCAGGGCAGGGGCAGTGGAAATGAAATCGAGGGGGTTGAATGGAAGACACATCTCAGAAATCGAGTCAACAAAGTTCAGTGTCTGCGTAGCTGGGAGGTGAGGAAAACAGAGGGAAAGGTGTCGGGGAGGCCTGGGGAACAGCGGGGCAGTAACAGAAGGAGGAAATGCAGGAGGCCCAGCAGGATGGGGTGCGAGGAGTTTGGTGACTCTTCAGAATGTTTTCACATCCATTATCTCACTGATTTCATGTTCAAGTGGAGTGAGATCCACCCTGAATGTCAGCTGAAAGCCGCTCTGCCCCTGTTTACAGCTGCCAAGTTTCAATGACCAAACCTTTGCCTCCATCCTTCCAGGGACACCAGGGCACCCACTGGCAGGTGCCCTGTCCTCTCCAGGCAGCCCCGGGCTCTCGCTGGAGCTCAGCCTCCCCGTCCTGGTGCTGCGCCAGCAGCAGCTAAAAGCCGGGTAGCGCAAACGCTGCGGCCTGCCATGCCTGCCAGGAACACGGATGGGTGTGCCCCAGAGTTCAGCCAGAGTCTCCCAGAACATCTGGGCAGGGTGGGGAGGGAGGAACACAGCCATCAGAGTCTCTTTAGCGTCTCATCTTTCTTCCCGCTGGGTAGCAGGCTCCGGTTTCACCACTGACTCACTCCCAGGCACAGGCAAGCGGTTTCACCCCCGGCTGCATCTTCTCCCCTGAGCACTGGGGCAGATAATGTTTCCTCACCTCCGAGAGAGCAGGGCATTAATGAGACAGAGGGCTCTGCATGCCCCTGGCTGGGCCTCAGTTGGATGGCACGAGCGATTGCATAAAGAAACAGTGACCTCGTCTTGAAAAGTCTGTCCTGGCTGAACCCCCAGCCATCAGCTGGTCTTGCCTCTCACCTCACAGATGAGGGGCCCCCAGTCTGTATCTGCCACCGCTTTGCACTGTCATCTGCTGGTTTTCGGACATGCATGTTAGTTAGGGCTTCTGATGGACCCGCACGTCCCAAGGAAAGTACAGATTCCTCTGCACAAACTCGCCCCGCAAACATCTCCCGCCTCCTCTCAACTCCCCTTCTCTCTTCTCCCCACTCCACTCAACTCCAGGCGCTCAGCACTCTACCCACCCGCCCAGTGACTCAGACCCTCCCCGGCCGTTATCTGGCACACGCCTGTGCTGTGGTACAGGCCGTGTCCTCAACCCGAGTCCGCTTCCCTTTCTTTTCTGCCCTGTTGAAAACCCACTTCTCATGCTCTCAGACAGGTCATTAACACCTCCTCTGCGCTCCCTTCCCAGGCTGTTTAGCATTTATCACAACGTATCACCGGTTTTTCCTTAGCTGCCACCTGCTTTACTAGAAAACACACAGATTTGTGTCTTAGGGAGCTAGGTGTCCTCAGAGCCTCGCAGCATCTGGCCCTGGTGACAGATGTGGAGGGAAGAAGGAAAAAGGCAGACATCGATGGGGTGTAAAAACCAGGAGTGCAAAAATGGGGTGCAGTGAAGTTTCCCTCCAGCCCCCTCCCTGCCCAGCTCTCTGTGTTGTATAATATACCAGATATTACATACCCTTAGGTATCCTTCCAGGTTCCTTTATGCACACCCAAGAAAACACAAACATAGGTCCTTCACTTCCCCTTTTACTTGCCCCAAAAGCAGAACTGTTCTAAACGTTTTTTCTTCACAAAATGTCCCTTTTTAAAACCTTCAAAGTTCTCCATATTCATCCTCTCTCCATTTAGATCTTTAACTTGTAGGTTTAACTATCCATGAAACGAGCCGCTATTTAACATAAGCCACGGTACAGCTTGCTTTCAAAAATGATTGAGTTCTGAAAAATCATGTAAAAATCACATTTTTATTAAACCAGTCGTATGTTCAGTGTATCGAGGGGGTATGTTGTTAAAAGGTATCCAGGAACATCACTTCTTATCAGTGAGGAGATGGTACGCTCTGCTATTCCCCAAACTATTGATTAGGTTCAGATTTGTTACCACTTCATTTTCTTAGGACCCAGCAACACAAATTTAAATGAGAACAGTTTTCTCTGTCTAGTAAGAAAAAAGGTAAAATGTAGAGCCAGAGTTTCTCCCTCAGAAACCCCCTTAAACTGGACACACAGAAAACTGATAGCTCAGGCTTCTGGATCTACGGAGTCAGATCCTGGGGGTACATCTGCCACTTCCTGGGACTTGGCAGGGTAGTGTAGAAGCTGCTTTGATGATTTTAGCTCACAGTGGCACCGCCTAATGACTGTAATTGTTGAAGTCTGTAAATCAGTGGTCCATCAACCACAGTCATGGGCCAAACCCAAAAGGAAAATAATATTTTGTGACATGTGAAAATTATACGAACTTTAAATTTCAATGTCCATAATAAGGTTTTATTGCAACAAAATTACACTCTTGCGTTTAGTTACTGTCTTTGGCTACTCTCACACTACCAGGGCACAGTGGAGTAGTTGAAACTGTCTGGTTAAAAAACTAAAATATTTACTACCTGGTCCTTTATGGGAAAAGCTTGCTAACCCGTGTTCTAAAAGATACTGCAAGACCCAAAGCAGACAGATGTCTACATGAAATATTAGGTTCATCTCGTTCAGCTTTAGCTGTTTGTACTTGGCCAAATAGGATCTCCGTGATGAGACTTTTATTCTTTTTGAAGAAAAGCATTATCATCATGAATTAGTGCTGATATCTCCTTCATCTGCATCAGAGGATCAAACTGACCTTTCTTAACTGGTCATTCCTGGAGTTCAAGATGGGCAGGGGTCTCCAGCCAAGCAACCACCTCTGCATGCTGCTGGTCGGATTACCCTCCTGCAGAACCGCAGGTGTCCACAGGAGGGCAGCAGCTCTCCTGTTTGCCGTTCTCTGGTGGCCTTCCCAGCTCTCGAGGGCGGCCAGCAGACCTCAATGTTGTGCACGCCTCCACAGAACTTTCTCTAGTTTGACGGTCAAGCCATCTTACTCTGCAGGAACCCATATAAGCCTCCTGGTCCCAGGCAACCAGTCTGACATCTTGGTGGTTTATCATCAAATCTGTTATTCTTGAAATGTCAGCAATAAAAAAGAAAAGAAAATACTGGGTAAGTTCTGCTCACTTCTGAAGCTTCTCTTGCTATTCTAGTCAAGCACACTATACCAGTTTCCAGGGTGTTGTCTCTCAGCTCAAAACCCACTCTTCTATACTCTGCCTTGCAATGCTGAAGCAAAGCACATCTCTGTTTTGCCAGGTAATTCCAGAGTAGGCTCTGCCAGGTTAGGCTGGAAGGAGAAGGGATTTACCTCTTTACTTCTTCCTAGAAGTTTGTTTCCTTGGGCTTCCTTACTTCTACCCGTTGCTGTGAATGACACACAGCAACGCTTCTGCACCCTGGGAATAGCAGTGCACTCGCCTGATAGCAGCCGAATCCAGCTCGCGTCTTCCCAGCACTTGCAGAGCTAGCTCCATGGTGCCCACCTCAGGGACAGCCACACCAGCTAGCTATGCTCCACCAGGCCTCTTCTCCAAGGTTCCCATATTTTTCTAATTCCAAACTCTTCCTTTTGTCCCTTCAGCACTACCCACTACTCCAGGTGGTAGGGCCTCCTGCGGTTGCTCCATTTATGATAACCTAGTATTCTCTTCCTGCCTTTTCAGTTACCTATTTAACGATGTTATGCCTAGTTAACTATTTTTTATGCTAAATTTTCTCTAATCAAGTAACTGGGGGTAGCAGGGCAGCCCTGTCCAGCAGGGCAGCTTCAGGGGCGCGCCTCTTTGGGATGGTGAAGAATGCAGGCTAAGTGGCTGCCTGCCCCGCTGACATGTGTCCTTCCTTGTTCCCCGGGAAGACTCTCTCCATCCCAGCCAACCCCACCACCCATCCAAAGGAATGCAGAAAACTACCAGTAACGGGTGCCCCACCATGGCCTGGTGAGAAAGTCAAACTCTCACAAAGTCAAACTCTTTGCAACTACAGACAGCCCCAATTCTCACACGTGATTCCTCCCAGGCAGCACCATGCCTGGGGAGGCAGAAAGAAGCCACCTCGGGCACAAGAAAAGTAGGCACAGAACTTATCTCCCTGACAGCTTAACCTGATTACGAATACCCCAGCAGATTTGGATCCGTGCAGGGGAAGGAGCGGGAAGAGAAGGCTGTCAGGGGCCGGGGAGGGAGAAAGGCAGGTGAGGTCTCTGCTCAGAACAAAGCTGGACTCTACAGACCAGCCCCTCCAGTCAAAGCGCTGTCTTCGGGAGCCACCGAAGTGACGAATCGTGCTGGTTATGGCATTCAAAACACACAACCCCTCAGCTGTCATTACTGGGAAGCACACACTCAACCAGATTGTTTCCCTGGGATTCCTTCTGATGGAGCATTGGCCCCTCCTTTCCCAGAATGCCCCGCCGAGGCTCCCGCGGCCCCGGACGCGGCCGTGAACTTGGGCGCGCCCTGGTGGCGAAGGGCTGCCAAGGCACCAGGGCCGTCCTCGCCGCCTCCGTGCCCACTCGGTGCACAGCAGCTTCGGAGCTGACAGCGTCCCTTTCCCCAGAACTTTTTGTTCTCTTTCCAACATTCCTCATCTCCCTCTTCTTTCTGATTTTTCTACCCAGATCTTCCTCCGTGTGGCCCCTGCCTTGCTCAAACCCGCCGCAGACTCTTGTTTTAAGCCGACTGCTTAACCCAGCGGCGCCTGGCCCCTCACCGCCAGGGCAGCTCTTGGTCTGTATGACTGTATTGACTGGGACTGTACTTATTGTGCTTACTGGGACCGTATTTACTGTATTGACTGGGACTGTGTTTGCTGTATTTACTGGGACTGTATTTACTGTATTTACTGGGACTGTATTTGCTGTATGTACTGGGACTGTATTTACTGTATTTACTGGGACCGTATTTACTGTATTTACTGGGACTGTATTTGCTGTATGTACTGGGACTGTATTTGCTGTATGTACTGGGACTGTATTTACTGTATTTACTGGGACTGTATTTGCTGTATTTACTGGGACTGTATTTACTGTATGTACTGGGACTGTATTTGCTGTATGTACTGGGACTGTATTTACTGTATTTACTGGGACCGTATTTACTGTATTTACTGGGACTGTATTTGTTGTATTTACTGGGACAGTATTTACTGTGACTGTATTTACTGTATTTACTGTGACTGTATTTACTGTATTTACTGGGACTGTATTTGCTGTATTTACTGGGACTGGATTTGCTGTATGTACTG
>RJWJ010006863.1:25853-60426 GCA_004363605.1 Indri indri | reverse complement strand
GATGGGAGAGCAGCAAGGTCATTTTGCAAAAGAGCCTGCATGAGGAGTTATTGCTACAACCATGTTTGGGGACACCATCTACCACGTGGGCTTGCTATCTGGAAGGGAAGCTGTCCCCTGTGTGGTGGGACTAAGGGGCTTGAGCCAGGGGCTGGCCACAGAACAAAAGAACCACAACCTAACTTCCGACCAATTCACCATCGCTGCACACCCTTAAGTCCTACCCTCTGGACACTGGTGAAGTTCAGAGTCCTCTGTGCTCACTCTACAAGAGACTTTGCACCACTTAGGAGACTGGAAGACTAGATTTTGGTCCTGGGAAACCAACCTCCTACAAAGTCCTCTCTGGGTACCTACATGAGTGGATGCTGGAGACAGGAACTCTGTGCTGGAGGTCCCAATGACTCAGGAATTCTTCCCCATTAGGTAACATAATTTTGCCAGTTCCCTAGTGGTGGACATCTCGGTTGTTTCCAAAATGCCTTCATTTAAAGAGCAGTAGAATTTCTGAGATGAGGCATGGGGTTAACATCAGTTATCAGTTAGGGTCCCAATAGGAAACAGGTGGCCCAAGCAACACATTCAAGGAGGGTTTATATACTAACAGACTATTTACAAAGATACAAGTGATGGAACCACAAAAAAAGGGTAGTCACTCACAAGGGGTTACTAGGAGCTGAGCTCTTAGCACCCCTAAACTCAAAGGGGCAAGGAGAGGGAGCAGCTGTTGGAACCTAGAAGGACACAGCGTCATGTAGAGTCGGCAATCTTGAGAGAAGTGACCTTTGGTTGAGGAGCTCAGTCAACGCAAGGTGACCTCACAGGGAGAGAATGGGAGAGAATACCCCACCCCTGCCAATCTCCTGCTGGAGCTTCCCACTGGCCAAACCCAACCAGAATCCAGAGGCCCAGGAGCCAAATGATGCAATAGTGTTCCCAGGTTGGCCTTCCAGCATAGAGAACAAGGCAGAAAAGGGTTGAGAGTGGATCTAGAGTGACAAATGGTAGTTACCCAGGACAGGCAACACATGAAAGATGCAAATGCATGCTCATAATTAAGAGGTTACGTTAGATGAAATCCACGCAGGGTTCCCAGAGTCCATGTATCAGTTATCTATTGTAGCATAACAAATCATCCCAAAACTTAGTGGCTTAAAACAATTACGACATGTTTGATCATGGGTTGGCAATTACTGTTAGGCTTAGACAATTCATCTTCTACCCCACGTGTTCATGGTCAGTGGGGGCTCCCTGGGCTTCACGGGCTCACATGTCTGTGGGTTGGTACTGGCTGCTGACTGGGTCTCTCTCTCCATGTGGTCTCTCATCCTCCAGGAGGCTAGAGCTAGCTTCTTTACTTGGTAGCAGAAACGAGCCAAGAGGGCAAAAGAAGCCTCTTAAAATTTAGCCCTGGAAGTAGCACGGTGGCCTTTCCACTGCATTCTACTTGTCAGAGCAAGTCCCAAGGCAAGCCGAGATTCCAGAGCAGGGAAAATAGACCCCGCCTCTTTTAGGAGGCATGTTAAAGTCACATTGTAAATTGCAGACATGGGGGAGGCATGATTCATGCAGGAGGGGAGTTCTTATTGCAACAACCAACTGTAGTTGTCACCACTGCACAGCTGAGTCCCCTCTCAGAGGAGCGCTTGCAGACTCTACCTCAGACCCCTGTGCAATCCTGAACTTCTGCTCCAGCCAGCACCAACAATATATGCCAGCTGGACCCAGAATGGAACGAAAATTATTCCCAGTTAATTGAAAAATTAAATTCATTGGAGTTTAATTTTTTTGCATTTAAATTTTTTCTTTCACAAAACGTGGTACAGCACAACGGAATACATAAAAGCAGCAGTTCGCAAACATTTTGGTCTCATGACCCCTTTACACTCTCAAAATTTTTTGAAGACTCCAAAGTGCTACCAATATTTATCTTATTACGATTTAAAACTAAGACTTCTTTATATTTTTAACAATTAATTCCTAAAAATAATTAACTCATTACAAAGTAATATAAATTTTTATTTTTATGGAAAATAACTACATTTCCCCCAAACAAAACAAAACGCATTCGTGAAAAGAATGGCATTGTTTTGCATTTAAAAAAAATCTCTTTAATGTCAGGTTTAATAGAAGACAGCTGCATTCTCATATCCGCTTCTGCATTCAGTCTGTTGCAATACATGGTTTTGGTTGAAGGTATGAAGAAATTATGGCCTCACACATAACTATGTGATTGGAAAAGGAAGGAGTGTTTTAACAGTCTTTTAAGATAATCTTTGATATCTCAGCAAAACTTTGCAAGTGGTAGTTTCTTAAAGGTCAGTTGCAATAAGTCAGCTGAAACCATACCAATATACCTTTTGTTCTCTGTTTCACTAATATCCATTGGTCAGTCTTGCGTTTTTGAATGGATCTTCTACATGTACATGGTTTTGTACCATCAAGCATTGATCAGTTGCAAAATACTGGTTTACTGAGTTATGTAGCTAAGAGAAAAAACCCAACACTGTTTTTCCCTCTACTCACTCATTACTTCTGACACCAAATGTGTGGGATTTTTTTCCACACTAAGCAATGAACTCAGGGAAAGACTTTACTTACATTTACTGGTTTATAATAAAAGGACACAACTCTGGAAAAGCCAAATGGAAGAGATGCTTACAGGAAGGACTGTGGAGCTTCCGTGTCCCCTCTGGGTGCACCACCCACCCAGCAACTCAACACGTTTACCAACCCAGAAGCTCTCTGAACACCATCCTTTTTGGTTTTTTTGTTTTTGATTTCATTTTGACACAGGGTCTAGCTCTGTTGCTTGGGCTAGAGTACAATGGCATCATCATAGCTCACTGCAACCTCAAACTCCTGGGTGCAAGCAATCCTCCTGCCTTGGCCTCCCAAAGTGCTAAAATTATAGGTGTGAGCCAACACCTGGCCTTTTCTGTTTGTTTGTTTGTTTGTTTGTTTGTTTGTTTGTTTTTGTGGAGGCTTCATTACCTGGGCACGATTGCTTCAATCACTGGCCATTTGTGATTAATTCAACCTCCAGCCCTGTAATGAGGTGGTTAGTTCCTCTGGCAATCAGCCCCTAACCTTAGCATCTTTCCAAAAGTCACCTCATTCACATAAACTCAGGTGTGGTTGAAAGGGGCTTGTTATGAATAACAAAAGACACTTCTTTCACCTTAATCTCTCTGGAGCTGTTTCAAGAACCAGGGACAATAACCAAATTTATAATGAAAGATGATCCTTTCATTCTTATCACTTTGAAAATTACGAGTGTTTTAGAAGCTCTGGCCAGGAGTGAAGACCAAAACACATATTTCTTGTTATATCACAAGATCACCGCAGCTTTTTCAATGTTGACACATTTCATAAAATATCAGAAAAATCACATTCATTACTATCACCGCCCATCACATCAGAAAAGTTTCCAAGTAATAAGAAACTGTCAAGCTCACAGTGATGGATATAAATCTTCTAAAATTCTAATCTTCTCTTGAAAGCTCAAATGTTATCATTGCAGCAAATACACAGTTATTTCCCTTGAAGCGATAGTTTCACTTTGTTCAATTTTGAGAAAATGTCTGAGAAGCACCCAAGTCTGAATTATCAGTTTGTCAGGCAGTCGTTCTTTCAAGATGAAGCTCCGTAAAGAAAGTGGTTAGTCCAGCTCGAGACTCGAGCAATTGCACCAAGGCTTTTCCTCAAGACAATCCTGTGCTCTGTGCACACTTTCCAGCTCATCATTCAGAGGATTGAAAAGATGCATATTCAAGGACCTAGATTTAACAAAATTAATACATTTTATAGCTTATTGAGGTACATTCTTAAATGAAATCAGAATTTTATTTTTCCTGCAGGTGTGTGGCAGTGAACAATAGAGGGACTCCGGATGTAGGTTGGTGCTATTGTCTTAATTAATGCCAAGATACCAGCGGTTGTACCCATGGTTGCTTGTACACCATTAGCGAAAATGTCAACACAGTGAAAAGTGAAAATAACATCATAGCATTATTATAAAAACAGTTTTGACTTTATAGCCTCCTTGAAGGGCTCTTGGGGATCCCCAGAATTCCACAGACCACACTTTGAGAATTAGTACTCTAAAACAATGAGAATGAACGACTTACAACTACATGCAGACACACAGCGATGAATTCATAATTGAAATGTGGAGTGAAAGAAGTCAGGCATAAGGGTAACACAGTGTAGATTCCATTGAGGGGTCTCAGGACATGCTACCCCAAAAAGGGCACCTTGGGATTTGAGAAAACAGCAGAAGCAGAATGGTCACTCTCACCCTTCCCCTTCTCCCCTAAGCACATGAGCAGCGCCCTCCCCATACCTGGAGGAGAGGAGCTGGAGACGCAGACGCTAAGAAGAATCTGAACAAACAGGACTTGCTACGTTTCCCCAAGTTTACTGCCTTTAGATCAGACCCTTGTCCTCCAATCCTATTTCTCCATGACTGTCGGTGGAGTCAGGTTCATTAGACAGAAGCATGAAAATATACAAGTTTACTTGTTTCTTTGGGTTTTCCTTTCTGAAGGCTCCCATGTCATGTAAAACTTAAATAGATCTGTATGCTTTTTTTCTTGGCAATCTGTCTTTTGCTACAGGGGCCTCAGCCAGGAACCTAGTGATGGATGAGGAAAAGATGAATCTTTTCCTTCCCCTGACGCACCTATGATGAAAGACAGCAGAGGTGCTGGGGTGGCAGGCATCTTAAACTCAGGATGCCCCAGCTGAACTCATGGTCTTACCCCTCGAAATGGGAGCTCCACCTGTGCCCCAGTTCGATGAAAGTCACCCTGTCGGTTCAGTTTCTCCAGTCAGAGAAATTCATCCCCTTGCCTGGTCACATGAAGCCGTCAGACCCTCTCTTAGGAAATGGTCAATGACTCCAGTGCAGAACAGTTCTCTGGGTGGCCTTGGACTGACCCAGTCCCCACCCACCCACTCTCTTGCTTGTAGTTCTCAGGAGTAACTGTAGAATGTGCTAAGAATACAACATCCTAAGATAAGGGGGGACTGGCTGGAATAGCCTGGGCTCTGCCCCAGTCCCTCCTAGAACACGATGTCCTGTGACCCTTTAGCTCAGCGACTCTTCTCTCCCCTGGGGTTTAAAACCCAGGGAAGACTGCTTTCTGAGGTCCCTCAGCTGTGATGCAAGTGGGGCGCAAACATATGGGATTCTACCTGCCCTGGGCAGCTTTCCTAGCCTTGCGGGGGGGGGACCAGCTTGTCACCACTTCTAGGCTTCTACTGTTCCACGTGCCTGTCTATAACTAATGGAGTTGCTTTGCTTAACGTGTGACAAGTGTTCTGTCTCACCAGCCTCATGCAAGTGGCAGAAACTGGCACAGCCCAAGGACTGATGCTGGTGCAAAGTGAACCTGCTTCACACCCAGGCCCAAGTAGCTCTGAATATCTGGTGCACCTCTCTGGACTGCTGTCCTCTTCCAGATCTCAGTCCAATAATGATTCAAAATCTTGTTAGCTCTTTGATGATTTTAAGAGATTATTTTATCTACATGACATCCACATTAGTTTCTTTTTCATTAATGGGAGGCTTGCCTGAATTACCTCTGCTGTTATTAAATGGAGAGAGCCATCCTCAAAGTGGATTTTTAAAAAGGAAGTCTGCATACATCCACTGGCTTCTGACCCTTCTGTGGTGCTCTGTTTGCTCCTGGAATAAGGTTCAAATTTCTTAGCCTGGTGCCCCAAGCCTCCTGCGATATGGTTCCAGCCTTTCCTCTTCCCTTGACAACACCCCCAGCCTCCATCTTCACTCCGAGTCCATGCCGGCAGCTTTAGATCTTCCGCACATCATGTTCCTTCTCATCTTCATGCCTTTGCATTTGAGATACCCACCTGCTCTTTCACCCTCCCCTCCCAGTCCCAGCCCAATCTTTTCACCTAATAAATCGCTGCTCATCCTTCTAGAATCTGCTCAAGGGTAGCCTCACCCTGTGTGGAGCCTCCCCCTCCCGCCTCTACCAGGAATGACTAATCACCCCCTTCTCTGTGTCCCCTCAGTCCCTGTGCTACCGTACATACTGACACTAATTTTTAGTATCATGCATTACAATGTTTAATGAAGTTTTTCCCATTTTAATATTTCTCATTGAGGTTGGGTGCAGTGGCTCCCACCCGTAATCCTAGCACCCTGGGAGGTGAGGCGGGAGGATTACTTGAGCTCAGCAAGAGCGAGACCCCATCTCTACTAAAAATAGAAAAATTAGCTGGGCATGGTGGTGTGTGCCTGTAGTCCCAGCTACGCGGGAGCCTGAGGCAGGAGGATCTCTTCAGCCCAGGAGTTTGAGGCTGCAGTGAGCTATGGCACTCCAGCCCAGGAGACAGGGCAAGACCAAGTCTTTAAAAAAAAATTAAAAAAGCAGTTTGCTGTCCTGGTGACCAAGCCCCTCACACACACAGGCACCTTTTTGTCATGGCACTTTGAGAACCAGCATGAAGGCTTCTGTACTTCAAGGTTCTGTATCCAGGCATCTTCCATAATACCAGACGCTGACGAGCGGTAAAATCCCCAGGCCCACAGTGAGGACACCAACCCTGGAAGCCCTTCCTTGATGGGACAGCTCCTCCACCTGCTGGCTGCTGGTGATGTGTACAGATTGCTTCTCTGGTTCTTAGTATTATTTTTTTTTCTTCCTGACCTTGAGTCCCATGATAGTTACGAGTTTGGGTTTCTGATGGAGTCATCTGGGATTGCTGGATCTCAGGGCAGTGTTCAAGCTCCAAATCTTGCTCAAGCCCTTGATGATGTTGGCTGACTTAGTGGGCTTGATTGTGCCCTGGCATTCTGCCAAGGTGGAGCCCACAAGGCAGCTGGCATCATCTCCTCCTCCCAAGGAGGCCACAGCACCAGACCCTGCACACTGGGGTGCTACGACCTGTCTGGGGACCTACTCTCCAGCTTGTTTGCTTTTTGGAGCTCAACCAGGAAGTCTTTATCAGATCTTAAACAGGCATCTCTTTGAGTCTCTGAGTGGTTTGCGGCTTTGGCACTCTAACTATATTCTTTCAATACGTATTTTATTGCTTCTACGTTCCAGGCATTGTGCTAGGCACTAAGGGAAGAGTGGTGAGAGAAGAGCAAAAGCGAAAAAACCAGACCCAGTCCTTGTCCTCGTACATTGTACCACCAGTGGGGGAGAAGAATTAATTGAATAATCACACTAACATGTATATAATTACAAATTGTAAATGGGCCATGAAGGAATGTTTCAAAGGGGAAACTGATCTAGCCCAAATTGTCAGAGAAGGTGTCCATGAGAAAAATAGCATTTGATCTGATAACTGGATGATGAATAGACAGGGAGTAGGCACTCAACACACATCTGTAGAACCTGATTATTCCCCTAGAACAGGGGTGAGGAACCTGTGGCCTTGGGACCACATGCGGCCTTCTGGATCCTTGAGTGCCAAATAAAGGGATTTGTTCTGTGAAGTTTGGATTCGGTTAAGGGACCGCACTTGGAGCCTAGAAGCTTCCTTTTAAAATTTGGATCCAGAGAGAGGTAGAGAAAGCAGGGGGAAAAAAAAAAAGCAGTGGGCAGCTACAGCAGAAACTGAAAATTGGAAGACCTCCTGGGTTCTAGACCAGAATCTGGCATTGACGGCCTATGTCACTTGCTCTCTGTTTCCCACCTATTTATAACACTTTGAAATTAGATTGGCTCAGGGTTTTCCAAAGTAGGCATATATACCACTAGTGCTAAGCAAGATTATTTTAATTGATACATGTTTGCATTTTAATAGTTGTCTATTTTAATGTGAACACAAATGATCCAAATACCATGTTAAAATCCAAGATTTCAAAAACATTATTGCTCAGGAAAAGGTTAAGGTAAGTAGTCCTGGGACTTCCACTCTCTGTGTCAGTGGAGTAACAAGAACCAGAATTATCCTCCCACAGTAAATAACTAGAAAACTGAACAGA
Organism: Indri indri; assembly: GCA_004363605.1. Classification (NCBI taxonomy): domain Eukaryota; kingdom Metazoa; phylum Chordata; class Mammalia; order Primates; family Indriidae; genus Indri; species Indri indri. Next base: position 52,460 of record RJWJ010006863.1, on the reverse strand, counting down.
CATATGAAACAACAGTTTCAGACATAGCACAGCATGCAGAGCAAGACTGGATTCCTGAGAGAAGGATAAGAAATGAGATGGGCCCTATAATCTCCCCACCTTCCTGCCTAGAAGCAATATCCGGACCAGAGGGACAAAGAGGGAAAAACCTAACCAGAGCCCATCAGCTTATTGAGTGGAAGAGACAGAGATCAGCGTTCAAGAAGGTCAAGGCAGCTAGAAATTGCAGGCCATAATTCTGCAAAGGCTAGAATTGCGGCGTTTATATTATATGTGGAAGTAAAAGCACAAAAGATGGGGAAATGAAAAGTATATTCCTGTAAGGATTTCAGATTATACACAATGTGGTATAACATTATTTGAAGATGGGTTGTGATAAGGTAAGGATGCAATAAACTTTAGTGAAATCATTAAAATATTAACATAAAGAGTAATAGCTAATAAGACAATAGTAGAGATAAAATGGAAATCTCAAAATTACTCAGTTAATTCAAAAGAAGGCAGGAAAAGAAAGGAAGGCGAACAAAGAATTAGGAGGATCGAACAGAGAACAAATAGCAAGACAGTAGGTTTAGACACAACCGTATTGATAATTATATTAAATTTAAAGGATCTAAACATTTTAATTAAATAACAGATTGTGAGATTTGGTAAAAACACAAGACCCAACCGTGTGCTGTCCACAAACCTACAGATACAGTTGGAGATTTCAAGACTCCGCTCTAATTAATTGCCATGCAAAGGGACAGAAAATCATTAAGGATGCAGATGATTTGAACACTGATCTAGTTGATGGGTATAGAACGCTCCACCGGAAAACATTCTTTCCAAATGTACATGGAAAATTCAACAAAATAGACTATATACTTGCCCATATAACAAGTCTCAACAATTTTTTTCAATGTGACATCATACAGAGTATGTTCTCTAGACACAAAGGAATTATATTAGAAGTCGGTAAGAGAACAGTATCTATAAAACTGCCTAAATAATAGAAAAATTAAGAGCACAATTCTAAATAATCTGTAGATCAACAAAGAAATCACAAAGGAAATAAGAAAATGTTTTAAATTAAATGGAATTTTTTTTTTTTTGAGACAGAGTCTTGCTCTGTCTCCCAGGCTAGAGTATAGTGGCATCATCATAGCCCACTGCAACCTCAAACTCACGGGCTCAGGTGATTCTCCTGCCTCAGCCTCCCAAGTAGCTGGGACTACGGGTATGTGCTACCATGCCTGGCTAATTTTTCTATTTTTTGTAGAGACAAAGTCTCACTATATTGCTCAGGCTGATCTTGAACTCCTGACCTCAAGCAATCTTCCTGCCTCAGCCTCCCAAAGTGCTAGGATTACAGGCGTGAGCCACCACACCCAGAGAGAATTAAATAGAAGTTTTTTTAAAATATCAAAATATAAAGCTTCTGATCTTCAAAAGCCTCCATTAAGAAAGTAAAATGGGAATCGAGGGATAAATGTTCCCTTCTCTTCTAGGCCCTCGGACCCCTAAAACCCCTCTGGGTGGCTGTGCGGAGGCGGGAGAGCAGGTTGACCCAGGCAGGGTGTGTGCAGGTGGTGGGGATGGGGGTGCAGGCAGGCTGAAAAACTCTAGAATTTTTAACATCCTACTACAAGATGACCCTACTACTACAAAATCTAATACAGAACAGACAATAACTTGAACAGGTATCTGTAACTTCACATTCCTACAACAGGGTGAGAAAACAGAACTAAAAAAGGACAAGCTAAAGTCTTCCCTTGAAGCCATGTTTCTAAATCGCTCAAAGTTTTATTTTCTCTAAATATTATTATTGAGTCAGTAACACTTGAATGTATTAATTTCTTGATCTAATAAAATTGCATAACACTATGGTTTTCAAAGAATTTCCTCATAGCCCAGTGAGGTAATATATTTTGTAAACTCACCTAGATTAATTTTATTCTCAAATTTCTGAATAAAAAAAAAGAAAGAAAGAAAGTAAAATGGTAAGCCAGAGACGGAGAGAAAATACATGCAATACTAAGGACTTACATCCAAAATACACAAAGAACTCTTACTACTCAATTACGAGAAGATGGCCAGGCTCAGTGGCTCACACCTGTAGTCCCAGCTACTCGGGAGGCTGAGGCAGGAGGATCGCTGGAGCCCAGGAGTTTGAGGTTGCAGTGAGGTATGATGACACCACTGCACTGTAGTCTGGGAGACAGAGTGAGACCTTGTCTCAAAAAAGAAAAGAAAAAAATTATAAGAAGACAAAAAAACTAAATTTTTAAAATGGGCACAAAATTTGAACAGAAACTTCACAAAAAAGATATACAAAAGGCCAATAAGCAAAAGAAAAGATGCTAAACACAATTAGTCATCAGAGAAACGCAAATTAAAACCACAATGATACACCATTACGCATCCAACGCCTAAAATTAAAACTGGCAATACCAAGTGCCGATGAGAATGGGAAGCGAATGGAACTCTTATTCATTGCCAGTCGTAAAACAAAATAATACAGCCAGTTTGGAAAACAGTCTGGTCCTCACTATAGGACCCAGCAATTCCACACCTAGAGAAATGAAAACACACATTGATTCAACAACTTGCACATGAATGTTCACAGCAGCTTTATTCATAATTGCCCCAAACTGGGAGCAACCCAACGTCCCTCCAATGGATAAACAAATGGTGCTATATCCTTGCAACAGAATACTACACAGCAATAAAAACAAATAAACTATTGATACATGTAACATAGAGGAATCTCAAAAACATGCTGACTAAAAGAAACCAGACACGAGCATATGTCATATGATCCCACATGCATGAAACTACAGAAAAAGCAAGTCTTGTCTAAAGTGACAGAAAGCAGGTAAGTGGTTGCCTAGCGCCCGGGGTGGAGGTGACAGATGGACTGGGAAGGAACACTAGGGAATATTTTTGGGGGATGGAAATGATCTCTATCTTGACTGTGAGGGTAGTTACATGGGCGTATAAATTTGTCAGAACTGATAGAAAGGTACACTTAAACTGGGTGCAATGCACTGTCTATAAATTATACCTCAATAACACTGATTTTTTTTTTTACAAGTAATGGGCCAGAATGGCAGGAAATTACTGCTTCTGAAAGCAGACCGAGTTCAGGGATAATTTCCTCCATGATAAGACCAGCATACTTTCATCTAGATAAAGCTGATGGCAATACTTACAGCTCTTGGGAACAAAATGATGATGCACAAATTGTGAATAATGGCAGTCCTTTACCATCGTAAATGATTTTACAGGTCAGGTGCACATTAAACTAACTGTAAGCAGAAAATGAAATAACGTAGTTCTGTGATGACTCACAGAGGTATATGAATTATAGCCATAGCTCTCTAGTGAGCTCAGAGGCGCTTGTGCATGTTTCCTACACAGTTATGGTGGACCATACCTTCATGGGGTTAGAGCCAGTACAATGATACAGATTTTCATAGGCGGAACTTCCCAGGAAAACAGCGAAACATCACTTGTTGACCGTAGTTCAGTCTGCAGGTAGATATCTTTTGCCTTTTCTGATGCTTGATGCTGGTTAACATTTAAAAAAAAAAAAGACTCACTCTCTTGACATAGAACTTCACCTTTCTCTTAAACTAAACGACATGGAGCAAATATCTCTTTGCTTCTGACTGATCACAAACTATTCCGTTCTTCTCTTAAAGAAGCTTATTTTTAGTTATATATTTCATGCCTTGCTTACACTTAATTTTTACTTGTAGTTCATTGGTTTGTTTACTCTACTTAACCATTCAAAAAATTCAATAACATTGTTTTATGTCACTGAATCTTTTTTTTTTTTTTTGGAGACTGTCTCTCTCTGTCTCCCTGGCTAGAGTGCAGTGGTGTCATCATAGCTCACTGCAACCTCGAACTCCTGGGCTCAAGCAATCCCCCCTGCCTCAGCCTCCCAAGTAACTGGGACTACAGGCACGTACCACCATGCCCAGCTAATTTTTCTATTTTCTGTAGAGACAGGGTCTCGCTCTTGCTCAGGCTGGCCTCAAATTCCTGAGCTGAAGGGATCCTCCCACCTCAGCCTCCCAAAGTGCTAGGATTACAGGCGTTAGCCACCATGCCTGGCCTCATTGAATCTATTTTTGTGGGAAAGTCAGACTTGTTTTCTATCGACAATAGTGACAGAGAGTGATAGTAGTGATGTCCATTTCCTTGGGACATAAATGTATTTTAATGAAAAATAAACCAGTTTAAGGAAAAATATTACTAACAAGCAATAAGCATATGGTAAGAATTGTGTGGTCCTGCTCCAGTGTCTGAGGTTTGGGAAAGCCCAGTCCCTTTTTGGCTCTGGCGTTCTGTGGCTGTATGACAGGGAGGGTATGGCCTCAGCTATGGCATCTACATATGATGGAGCAGGGTCAGTGTGACTTGCTGTATGACTTGGACATGTCACTTGTCAACTCAGAACCATCTGATCCCTACAACCCTTTCTGGCCCTTGCATCTCATGACTGTACCTCAGTCCTTTTCTGTCAGCTTTCCCATGCTCCCTTCACTCCTCTGCGCAGAACACACAACTTTTCTAATTCTCTGGGACTCAATTTCATTTCTATTTTGAGTTCCCAATACATGGAGAAACCAGAACCTACATCTCAGGCCATGTAGGGTCCTCTGCACTCTGCTTCCTCCCAGGTTATATCTAAATGACACAGGGCTTGGGTTACTCCAAGCTGGTGAGAGGGGAGCATCTGGTACTCGAGTCGCCTGCCATACAGGCAGCTCTTGATCCCATCCACTGTCCCGTACGCTCTCAGCCAGCAGTCAGCCGAGCATATCCCCGGCCCAGGCCTTGGCTCCTTCACGTCTAGTAGCTCTGTGGCCACTCTTGTGGCACCACCAGGCTCTGCCTGCCTGGACACAGCACCACATATCCATTGCTCTCTGACCTTTTTCAGCCACTCCCAGACACTGCTTTTGGACCCACCATAGTCACCACTTTCAATATTTTCCCCCTCTCTCTTCCTTTTCCCAGCACAGAGGATTCCTTTTGCTGATCTCCGTGATTAGTACAATCACAGTGGAAAATCACCTGTCATTTTCCCCTCAAATGTGCACCTTTTGTGTTGAAGTCTCCTTCAGGGAAAAGTTGGCATCATCTCCCCAGCAAGGTTAAGCTTTTGGAAACACAAAGGCAAGCAGTCCTACCACACACCTTTCCAAAGAGGGGAAGAAAAAAGGAGAAATGCCAGGGAAGAGAAAAGGAGAAATACCTGAAGAAAAACAAAGATGGGTAAGTAACATCTCAAAACATTATACTACCACCCTGGTAGCCTTAGGTCTAATCATTCTGCCTTTGCAACAAAGGCCTAAGGCTTCAAAGATCACCAGAAGGATTCCAGGAAACCCGGAAGAAGAGAGTAGCTCACTCTTGCCTTCACTGGGAGATATGCAGAGATAAAGTAAGAGTCTTTATGGCTCATAGAATGCTTAAGACACCATCAACATCTAGACAAATATTAATAACTACTATGAGAGCTTCTCAATTCATGCATGATCCCATTTCACCCTTGGAAGGCCACTCGGCAACAGACAATATAAAAATCCTCATTTTACAAATAAAAAATTCCAGACTCAGAGAGGTTACTTGATAATACCTGCCTTGAATTTGACACCAACCACAGTAGGGCTCAGGGATACAGACAGATCCTTGCATTCCTGCTAAGGCCACCATGCTTCAATGCCCCACTTCCAACACTGCCGGCCTCAGCATCACAGGTTTACGAGAACCATCCTAAGGAGGTAGCTATAACTGAATGCGATTATCCACCTCCCCAGGAGGACCTGCAAGGAGGATAAGCCCATCAAGCCCACTGCCCTTGTTTTACCTTCCAGGTTATTCCAGGATCTCATCCCCAGATAAGATTATTTATTAAGCTCTATTATTATTATTCATTAAGCTCTCACTCCTGTCCACCTCTACAATCTCCCATGCGTGGCACCCTCTGGAACTCAGGGTCTGTCATCAGGAAGATCTCTACATACTTGTCCTCTCCTCTAAGCAGCCCTTCATCTTCTGCCTCCCTGCAATATAGCTATTCCCTCAGGACACTGCTCCCCCGTAGCCCTCTCGGTAGTGGTCTTGTTCTCTCCCATGTAAACCCCTGTCAGCTACATTCCACTGGCCTGGAGGAGGGGCACTTGTTGCTGCATCCACACTATTGTTCTTCCCACTTTCCTTAAAACAAAGCAAAACAACAACATGACAATGAACTGAATCCTGGGAAGTATGTGTCACCAGACTGTACCCCTTCTTTCTTGTGCAGCTATCTGCTAGCCTCCTTGTCATTCCCTTTATTCGTTGAAGATTTAAAAACCTATCTTATGGTCTCCCCCACCCCCATTTCTGACATCTTTCTTGACAATTTAACACCTTCTTAAATGACCCATCCACACCCAGGCCTCTTTGTTTCCTGGTCCCTCCCCTTCAATGAACTTGACCTCCCCTCTAGCTCAGCCACCCACTCACAGGCACACCCTAGGCTTCGTCATGACCAACATCTGCACCATCTCCAAAATCTCAATTTCAGACATCCTTCTCTGGGCCTCCTCCCATCTCTCCAGCTCCCTTCCCCGGCACCTGAGCAGGTGGCTGGAGAAAGACCCTCATCCTTGCTGCCTGGTCTCACTTTAAGTTTATGATCACAAAGCTCCAGAGCCAGTAAGCTAACAACATTCTGCTAGCCATTTCACTCCCTACTCTTTCCTCCACAAACCTCCAAGACCCCCTTCCTGGCCTCACTTTCAGCAAATGTCCTTCTTTTTGTTTCACTGAGCAGCATCTGGCAGCACTGCTCCCTCCCTTCTCATCGGGAGCTCTTTCCTTGGCTTCCAGGATACCACACTCTTTGGTTTTTCTCCTTCTTATCATTCCCCTCCTCAATCCTTGGCTCAACTGTTCTCTCTCTAGCTGCACGCATTCCCTGGGTGTATGGATAGGCAGGTACAAGGCTTTCTATAGTATCTATATGTTAGTGACTCCCCATTTAAATCCCTAGCCTCTGAGTCCGCCTGGCCTCCTTAAGATACAGACTCATGTATCTAATTGCCCACTTGTTATCTCTACTTGAAGGTCTACTTGGCAATTTAACATGTCCAAAATGTGTTCACTTCTCCCTACCTGGAACAAAATCTGTTCCTCATCTCTGTGAAAGGAACCACCATTCACACAGCTGCACAAGCCAAAAACCATGCAGGCATCCTCGACCCCTTTCTCTCTCACTCAATTCCAATCCATCTGCAAATCTTGTTATGCCTTTAAAAAAAACAAAACAAACCTAATTTGGCCCTTTCTCCCCACTTCATTCCCGGCCATAGTGGTCCAAGTCACCATCGTTTATCCTGGAGACTCCGGCAAGAGCCTCCTAACTGGCTTCCCTTCCTCTACTGGGACCTCTCTACACAGCTTCTACGATAGAGCTCTCCAAACAGACCCGAGTGATCTCTGGAAGACATAAGCAGATCATCTCACGCCACTGCTCCCAACGCTCCAGTAGCTTCCCATCACACTTAGAATAAAATCCAAGGAGGACCAAAATCTTAGTAAGATCTTTTACAATTTGGCCCCTGCCACCTGGACAACCCCTGTCCCCACACCACTCACCCTCTCTCACTGCCACACGGTTGCTCTTGCCGTTTCTTGAACGCACCAGGCACATTCCCAGCGCAGGGCGTTTGCCCTTCCACACCTCGGCCTGCTGTGTCCTGCCTCGGTAGTCCTCAGAGCGCACTTCCTCGCCTCATTCAGCTTCCTGCCCAAACGTCTGCTCCTCAGGAGCCGCCTCCCTTGACCACACTCTCTAACCCTTTTCCTACTTTATTTTTTCCTGGTTGCATTTTACCTGAACGCATCCTGTTTGAGCCTGTATTTTAGTTACTGACTTGCCAATTAAAACAGAAGCTTCGCGAGAACAGGGACCCACCTTACTGTTGCATACCCAATTCCCCGAACAGCGTCTGCACACAGGAAGCTCAGAACATATTTGTCGAATGAATGAATGATTTGCCAAAGGCAATGGGGGCAAACAAGCGGCTATCCAGCAGATTTCCATGGCCACACTTTTCACGTGGAGAGAGACAGCTACGCCTTGTGAGTCGAGGCAGGGCTCAGTTCCTTTCGTCCTCCCGCCTAATGGGGGAGTCAAGACTCCGCAGGCAGTGAGCCCGGATACAGGAGTGGCTAGGTGGCCCTCTCTATGGTCTCGCTCCCCAGGCCCCTTCTCCCCAGCGCCCGGCGTGCCTCTATGGTTCTTCCTGTCATTAGTCGGGAGGGGGCGCTGTGCGCAGGCGCGAGGTGACGCCGCGGCAGGGCCGGAAGGAGCGCAGCGGCGGTCCGGGCGACGGCGAGGGAGCTATCGACTGGCGACTAAACGCCACGGCGGCGGAGGCTTCAGAGCCCGCCTCGCTTGCCGGCGAATTGAGTGGCGAGTAAGTGTCGTCCGCGGGGCGCTCCCGGCCTCCGCGGCAGGCCCTGGGAGGCAAGGTAGCCTCTCCTCAGGACGCCTTCATTAAGCCCCAGGGTGGGGGCGGGGGCGAGGGCCGTGAGGGCTGCCGAGCCGGGGGACGCGCGTGGAGGCCCGGGCGGGCCCGAGGGCCTCGTTGGGCGCCACTGAGCCCCGTGAAGCGGGGGCCGGCAGCGAGGCAGGAGCAACAAAGGCGCTGGGCGCCCGGGCGACCCCTTCCCAACGGTCCGTCCACTTCGGGAAGTTTCGTGGGCCGTCCCTCGGCCTGCTGCTCGGGGGCTACAGACCCGAAAGACCGAGCTTTCTTCGGTGGCCCCTTCATTTGCCTCACCTGGGCCCCAAGCCGCAGGGGGAGGCGGTGTCCGTGCCCCAGACCGCGGCCTGGAGAAGCGGAGGGAGATGTACTGTGTGATTCTGAACTCCAGCCCGGCTCCGAGCGGGTGACGGCCAGCCCTTTCTAACCTTCCCCACTCAGTTCTGGAGGGGTGTCTTTCCGCGAAAGTTGGCGACTATCACCCACCACTCGTGAGGACACAGCAAGTGTGTCAAAACCTTTTTGCAGCGCGGATCGTGCTAGTCCGCCTCACGTTGCTACAGCGCCTCGCATATGCCTGGGCGCTGGGCGGGGAGCAAGGCCAATGCGCGCGCTTGCGAGGTGGCCCTCGTACCGGGTTGAACGATAATCCGACACTTGGGGCAACTTATAACCAACCTCAGAGAGCCTATGGTGTGCCAGTTACTGTTCTAGGTTCCGGGTGTCCGATATAAATCACCTGGGGCCCTGTTAATCACTCCTACACTGTGATAAGTGCCTTAGTAGCAGTTGCCCGAGTACTTTGATCATGCAAAGAGAACACTGCTGGGAGGAAGGGGGAGAAGACAGGGAAGGTTTTATGACACGTCTCAATTCAGTAAGCTTGCTTGTAGAAAACAGTTAAGAAATGGACTGGCTTTGCTTTGGGTTTTGTGTCCATAATTTATTGTGCTTGAGTGTAGGGAGTAGTGGTGAATTTGAAGAAATGGCTGGAGAGCCTGGGTCCAGATATTGTACACCCCCTGTAAACTTCATTAGAGGATTTAGATTTTTATCCTGAAGGCTAGCAGTGAAGGCTAATAAAAGAGAACCCTTGAAGCCCCTTTCGAGAAATCTAATAAAGTTGAGATATGAGTCACAGAGACTGAAAGTTTATGAAATAGGATAGGTGAGAGCTTGTTTGCTAACCATAATATGAACTCCAATTTAATGTGTTTACTAAATTTTAGGCTTTACCATATTCTGGATCTTTACAGGGGGCATGACTAATTTTCACACCTGACAATGTCATCATTATATCTGCATTGTTAATAATAGAACAAAATACACAATCCTAATGTGCCAAACACTGTTCTAGGTATTTTCCATATGTTCTTTTAATCCTCTCAATGACATTAGCTTCCGTTATTATCTTTATTTTAAAATGCATTAAACCGAGGCACTGAAAAATAACCTATCTAGTCACAAAGTTTGTAAGGTCAGAGCTGGAACTTGAACTCAGTTTAGTTCCGGATTTCATGCCCTAATTATCCTGCTATACCTGTGATTGCTGTTTATTCGGAAAGCACTTCTGGAGTATCTACTTTGTGCCAGGCAGTGTGCTATGTACTGAGTTTTTGGGAACAAATAAGAACTGCCTTCTGGGAACTAAAGTTTTAGAGGAGACCAAAATTAACACATCATTGTATTTAACTCATGCTAGTTTTGAGCCCGCGGTCTCGTAAAGCATGTATAACTCACACGTCTCTTTACCTTGGGAGCCTCATGGTGCACAGGCAACTCACGCTGCCATGCTGTAGCATACATATTATGTGACAGGTGGCCCCCTGGGCAAAACCCTGCAGTTGGTTTGTGAAAATCTTACTTGATGTTCTTATTGTTACAATTAATATTGATAATTTAATTCTAAAAACGTGGATTTAATGAATAGAAGTCAATAAATTTTTTCTATTTGTTTCGCTTTAAATTACACTTAAGCCTGACAAGTCAAGAAAAACACTTTACTGTTAAGAACTATTTTTCAAGTTTTCACATTACTAATTTTAAGTTTTTATATTACTTTTTTATTAAAAGCATGGAAAACAATAAAAAATAACAAAATTTTTCATTAAATTAGAAAGGATAGTTTTGGTTTCGAAGTTTTTAATTCTGTTTTCATAATAAAACACCGTGGCCCCCAGGAAAAAATGTTTTTTTCTAGCATGGCAGTCAATGTGTTAAACATAGTTTCCTAAAGGTGTGAAATTATCATTGTGGTAAGTCCTTTGAAGAAGTGAGGGATGTGTGATTGAACTCTGTGGGTGGGGAGGATAGCTAGGAAATAGTCAGGAAAGGCTTTTCTCTGAGGAAATAAAGAACTGAAGGATGAGTAGAGTTAATTTGATCAAAGAGGCAATGAAGAGGAATCATCCAGCCAGAGAAGAGCCTGAAGTGGAAGAAGGGGCATGGCATCTTCAAGGAACTGAGCCGTTGTTACTGGTGGACAGTGAAGTGGGGAAGCTTTGACGTGAGGCTGCATCGGTCATCAAGGGTCATAGGATGGCAGAGTTTTTGTAGGCCATGTAGATAAGGATTTTGATTCTACCGTGGTGAGATTTGTAGTTTTAAAAAAATAACTCTCAATGCTATATGTTAATAAAAATATGTCAGTGGGTGGAGCCTACAGGGCAGTACTTGGGATAAAAAGGGCAGAGTGTCCTGAGCTCACAAAAGATTTGATTCTAAAATGATTGCTGAAAACATAGATTTTTACCCCTTGAGGATGAGGATGTACCTACTTACCTGTCCTAGTTTCCAGACTAATTTTCAGTTAACAGTTGAGGAAAATCTTAATGTTTTATGTTAAACTAGCCCACTCACTAAAGATTTTGAATTTAATTTTTGGTTTAAAAGTTCCCTATTGTGGAAAGACACTGATAACAGGATTTTTAGAGCTCTTCTAAATTCCATTTAACACATTAACTGCCATGTGAGTTGTATTTAACTCACACTAGTTTTGAGTCTTGGGCCTTGTGCAGCATGTAACTCACACGTCTCTTCACTTTGGGAGCCTAGAAAACTATTTTTCAAGTTGCCTATAACGCAAGGACAGAAAACAATAAAAAAAAACAAAACAAATTTTTCATTAAATTAGAAAGAATTGTTTTGTTTTCGAAGTCTTTATTCTATTTTCATAATAAAACGCCATGGCCCCAAGGAAAAAAAATTTTTTTCTAGTGTGGCAGTCAAAGTGTTAAACTCTACACTAATCATTTGCATAATTATATCTGTAATTATGGATGTTATTTTACTTCAGTTTCATTTTGTCTACATATTAAAGTTAACACACATTGTGGTTTCTTACTCTGAACTCATCATCTGCCTTGTTCTTCCTTAATAGCATCACCATCCTCTAGTCACCTGATCTCAACATCTAGGTCAACTTTGACTCCTTCCTTCCTCTTGCCCTGATGGCCAATTACATACAAAACTCCCATTGGATCTAACTCTGCAGTCAGTATCTTGTATTTTTTTTTCCTCCCCCTACATACTGTTATCTCTAGCTCAGACTTCACTGGCTCTTGTCTCCTGGCACCAGATGTCTCCTGTAGGCTGTCCTACACATTGCAGCAAAGTTAGTTTTTCTAAAGAACAGCTCATTGTGTTGCTTCCCATTGGCTAGAAAATAAGATTTGATCTGTTTCAGTTATCCATTGGTACATACCAAATCATCCCAGAACTTACTGACTTCATACAGCAGTTTTATTTGTTGACGGTTTTGAGTTGAGATTGGGAAGGACTTGCCTGGGCTGTTTACCTCTGGTTCATATGCTTTTAGTAGAGGTGGCCAGTACTGGAGGATCCACTGCCAAGATGGTGTCTTCATTCATGTGCCTTGTTAGAGACTGCTGGAAGGCTGGTCTCAGCCGGCCCTTTCCCTCTCCATGTAGTGTCAGAGCTTTCTATGTGGTCTCTTCCACATAGAAGGGTATTTAGACTTCTTAACTGTGGCTTTGGGAGCCCTGGGCAAAAGCTGCTGTCTTCTTAAAGGCTACATCCAGATCTGGCACGGTGCTTAGTTTAGCTTGAGTGTGGCTATCCCAGCTAAGCCTTCCCTGACTGTCTGCTTTCCCCCAATGGAGTAGTCTCTTTATTCCACTAGTGACTTTATAGTGGACTTAATTTTGTTCATATTTTCTCTTATTGATGGAACTTTGAGTTCTTTGAAGCAAGATCTGTGTGAGGTATTTTTTGTATTCCTCATGCTGTATAACAAATTCTCGTATAAAAGGTATAAAAATTTGTTATTTAACAAATTGTTATATAAAATGACAGTACGGTTGTCCCTCCATATCCACAGGTTTTGTAACTGACTGTATTTTTGTTATATTGATTAAATATTAGCACAGGCTTATAAAGGATGGCTATCCAAAGAATGGTTAAGATGAGCAACTAGTAGTTGAATGAAAAGCAATAGTAATTTATAGACACTTAGAAAACATGCTAGGAAGAGGTGTTACAGATGTGTCAGGTTCTTCCAGCCCAGCTCTGCTTTGCCCACTTGGGAAGTCAAAGGGATTAACTCATTAAATTTGAAAGTCTTTTATTACACCCAAACCAGTGTTGCAAAAGTGACAGGCATACATATTTATGGAAATTATTCTGGAAAGGAAGGACACTACAAAACTCCAGGATCATACAGTATTATTTTAGGAGAATATGGAAGGAAAAATGGAGCAGCAGCATGAATAGAAGAATGAGAAGAAAACGATTGGTCAGAGACAGACTCGAGCATTCTGGTCACAAGAAAGTGAGGGTACAATTTTGAAAACCAGAAAAGTGGGTGAGAAAACCATGGGTGGGTCCTTTTTTTCCTGACTTTGTTTTCCAAATTTTCTGTAATGGCAGTACTTGGTAACTGAAGGAAGTCCTAGTAAACTTGTTGTTGCTTAGGCCATGTTACCTGACTCTGGTTATATGACTATGATGAACAAGAGCTCCAGTCTTTGACATAGGAAGATGTTTTTAGAACCACTCATTCAGCAGCTGTGCTAGGCATTGCAAATACAGCTCTTAACAAGACATATCAAGAGCATTTAGAGAAAAGATATTGAAATATGAACTCTTTCTCATTGTTGATTCATACAAGGAACAGAAGGGGATAAAAAGATCATTAGGACAGTTGGAGAGGAAAGAGAAGATAGAACTGCCATCTAATTTTCTTAAAATTTTACAGTATAGGAATACTATATATAAGATTCTCAGTCATGAGATGATGAAATACATGCTGACATTTGGTTGTAATCTATAAGTATTAACCCAGTGATCCCCAACCTTTTTGGCAACAGGGACTGATTTCGTGGATGACAGTTTTTCCACAGATGAGGGTAGAGAGTAGGGGGCAGGCGGAACTCAGGCAGTGACGAGGGATGGGGAGCCGCTGTAAACACAGATGAAGCCCAGCTTGCCTGCCACTCATCTCCTGCTGTGCACCCGCCATAGAGCCCCCCCTTTCCTAAGTTTCATGGAAGACAATTTTTCCACAGATGGGTGGTGGGAGGCAGTGGAACTCTGTGGCCCAGGACTTGGGGACCACAGCATTAACCCATATATTTGACTGTATTGTCATAAATGTACTTGTGATAATTTTTATAATAAAGGGAAGAGGCAAGAACTGAAATTTTCTTGGGTGACATTTTCTATTTCTAGACTCCACTTTTAACTGTTTTTTTCAGTTTTCTGATCAAGAAGCAAACGGTAACACTTATATATAGCTTCTTGCTACTTCCAGAGGAAAAATGAAGTTTGTTATAGCAAGAAGTAAAAATTTTACTGTGACTAGTTATCATGCTAGTGAAGTGTAACTTGGAAGGGGAAAATAAAGGTTCTTCATTCTGCCTCCATCTATTGCATTTGCCATATACAAAGTGGCTTCTAGTATATTATTTAATCTTCAACACAGCCTTACAAGGTAAGAATAGCTATTTCCATTTCACACGTAATAGTTATAGTGTCACATTTGCTATGTGCAGGCGCTATGCTAAACACTTTATATATGTGTAACTCAAATTTGTTACATTTAATTTAATTTGATTTATTTTTTTAGAGACAGGGGCTTTCTCTGTCATCTAGGCTGGAGTGCAGTGGCATGATCATAGCTCACTGAGCCTTGAACTCCTGGGGTCAAGCGATCCTCCTGCCTCAGCCTCCTGAATAGCTGGGACTACAGGTGCATGTCAGCACACTCAGCTAATTTGGTTTTTTTTTGTAGAGATGGGGTCTTGTTCTTGCCCAGGTTGGAGTGCAGTGACTGTTGACAGGCAAAATCCTCCTGCCTCAGCCTCCGGAGTGGTGGGACTCCGGACCTGTTCCACCACACCTGACCTCAATTAATTTTAAAACAACCATTTTATTCTCATTTTATAAATGAGGAAACTAGGCACAGGAGATTAAGCAGTTTGCCCAGAGTCACTGATTTACTAAATAGTGAGACCAAGATTTAAACCTAGGCTGTCTGGTCCAAAGCCCAGATGAAGGGACTGAGTGTCAGGAAGTTAAATGACCTGTTACAAAGACCTATTTCTAGTCAAGAGTAGAAATTCCATCATCAGACTTTTTCTCCCAGCAGGGGCCACTGATGTGCTACTCATGAGGAATTTTTTTAAAGCACTTCTGGTAATCTGCACAACCAGAAACTTGAATTCTAACTAAATTTGGTGTAAAATGAATCACATTTCCCTTTGATTTCCAGTGTAAAATTGAAGGAAGCTAGTTGGGGTAAAAGAAAAAGTAAGAAATTTGGCTGTTGGAATTAGTGTTCAAAATACTTTTTAAAAATCTTATTTGGAGAAAAATAAAGTACTTGATTAGATGCAATTCAAATTTGATACCAGAGCTTTTTCCTTTATGCTATGCTATTTATAAATAATATCAGTATCATTATTTTAAGTGAAAGACCCAAACTATGGCTTGGATTTGTAATTTTTAAAAATTGGGATACCTTTGTTAAGTTATAGATGCCATAAAGTTCTATTGTAAAACTTGAATGTGGTTTTGATGTACTTTATATAAAACTTTGTATTCTATAAGTTGGAAAAATGCTGGTATTAGTTGACTATTAGCTGTTTGTAGACACCATTTAATGAGAGGCCAGGGTCTGGGGCTAACTTCCTCTGGAGCACATGGTTTCTCCAAAGAAGGCAAAGAAGATTGAGATTTTCTCAGGAAGAAAAGGGTCGGATAACTGGGTACGTCACAGAAAGGCTCTTGGAACTAAAAAGGCCCATAGCAGTTACAGTTGGCCCTATTTTATTCTTATTTATTGATTTGCATTTCTCTAATTTTCATGAAAGTAAGAAACTAGTTTAAAAATCAAATTGTACAGAAAGACTAGAAAGTTCTGCTGACCTCTAACTACTGTTTCACAAAGGCAACTGCTCTTTTTCTCACTCTAAAATTAACCATTAGTCTGACTTTTATCATCATTTTCTTGTGTTACTTTATGGTTTTATCACCCAAGAGTACATCCCTAGATACTATAGTTTAATCTTACCCATGAAAAAATTTTTGTGTATCTTTTAAATCTCCTAAGTTTTTTTTCTTGTGTTCCTTTCTTTTCCTTACAATTTATCTTTTGTTGAACCTGAACTGTTTGACCTGTAGTTTCCCAGAGTCTAAATAAGATTTGTCAGCCTTTCCAAAAAGTTACCAGTCCCCCTCATAGAGTCGTTTTGGACATTTTTTCCTAATGGGCTCTCCCCCATTAAATACTAAGGAATAAGATTTTCCTCAAGCTTCTATTCTAGAACTTGGCTGCTGCGTCCAGATCTTTGACTGTACTCGGGTTCACTTCTTTTGGTGAGACTGTGGGGAGTGTTCTTTCCTCAGTGTCTTGTGTCTGCGGCGTTAGCAGCTGATGATATGTTGATGATGATGTTAGCAACAGTGTCTAGATCCAGTAATCCATTGAAGGGTGCAAAATGATGGTATTTTAATTGACATTTTCTTCATTTATATTAGAACACTTTTATAAAGAAACTATTCTTTGTCTTAGATACCCAGTGATAGAGTTAATTCAGGAAAGGTAAGAAAATGCCTGATTCTTTGCCTTTAAAGATGGTATCCCCTGCCTATCATCCTCTGAAGATGGCCTTTTTTATGAACTTTCATTTATACATTTTCTTAAGAATTTCATGCCGTATCAATAATTATCCTTACTGAAACTCAAAATATGGTCTATGTCCAATGGGTGCCTCTTCAGGCCTTTTTTTCTGATTCTGACAGGGCCCAGTCTTGATAAATAGTCTTCGATAGCTGCTTTGGTATTTAATATGACAAGAGACAAGATGTTCTAGACTTATTCTGTATAGTGCCTGTCCCAGACTTGGAATTAGTGATTTGTCTAAAAAGCCCTGGTTTCTTTTGGTGAAAAATACTTCAAGAGTATAATTGAGGCACTATGGATGTTCATTGCTGTAAGTAGATCATTTTCTTTTTAGACCTTTTTTTTTTTTTTTTGGACAGAACTAAACTGTATTATGAGTTAATATAATGCAAATTTAGGACCTAAGGTTTTTACTTCTATATTACAAGTGTAATTCTTTTTTTTTCCCTGTGCTGATTGTGCTTTGTATGTAAGTGTAGTTCTTTTTTGCCACACTAAGAATCTTAATTCTGAAGGATGCAGGGATTGATAGAATTAGAATATTCTGTAATTGTTCATTTGTTTTAAGCCATTACACACACTAAAGTCTCAAAACGAAGACTGTCACGCCAATGGAATTACTATAAACAAAAGATTTTACATATGCCTTTCCTCCCCGTAGCTTTTATAATTATCCTTTTTCACCCTCCCAGAGCATATAGCTATTATACATTATCTCCTTTTAACTCTCATTTAATCTTAGTTCTACAAGTAATTATGTATTTAATGTTTACTACCAATCTTTATGTCAGTGTCCCTCATTTTGTTTGCTCAAAACCCATGTTTTATCAGTGCCTCAAATTCTTTGTAGGAATAATATTCCCTAAGTTCTTATACTATATTGGTAAGTTTGTCCCCTTTTTCTTAGAATCAGTTTTGCTGAATATAAAATCTCTGAATCACATTATTTTTAAAGTATATGTCTTAAATATCTTACAGTATTTTGTTATGATATACAGCATCACTGTCAAAGTCATAATCTTCTTTTCTCTTTTATAAGTCCAAGCCCAGGTGTCCTAAAAGATGTTTTTTTTTCTTTAAAGTCCGGTAATTTTAATATTCATTTGTTTAAAAAGTGATGATTTGAAAAAGTCCAGTAATTTTAATAGAATGTGTCTTGGTATTTGTCATTCTGGGTTGATTTTTCTTAGGTATGAATTGTGCTTTTTTGAAATGCAGCTTAAAATCTTTATTTTAGGAGAGCTTTTTTTTTTTTTTAAATAACTTTTACTATTTGTTCTTTTCCCATTTAATTTATTCTTCAAGAGCTCTTATCTTCTATTATGTTGGATCTTCTCTGTCAGTCTTGAATATTTGCACCTTTATCTTTTATTTTTCTTTTTTGAATTTTTATCCCTTGTCACCTTCTGGTTCTCCTAAAGCAGTATGTGTTGTATTGATTCACTTATGTTCCTTCTAGTTCAGTCTTCATTCTTGAAACAGTTTTTTCTTTTATTTGTGTTTCTTTTCCTACGTTGTGACATTCCATTTCTTGGGTTTTTCTAATTCTGATTTATGTTGTTATTTTATGTTTTGTATTATTTTCTTAGTGTCTTGTTTTTAAATAGAAAGTTACATTTTGATCTGTTTTTCTTGCATGTTTTCATTGTAGGGATGTTTTGCTTCCTCTTGCTCTTTTTTTTTTTTTTTTTTTTTTTTTTTTTTTTTTTTTTTTTTTTTTTTTTTTTTTTTTTTTTTTTTTTTTTTTTTTTTTTTTTTTTTTTTTTTTTTTTTTTTTTTTTTTTTTTTTTTTTTTTTTTTTTTTTTGAGAAAGAATCTTGCTCTGTCGCCAGGACTAGAGTGCAGTGGTGTCATCATAGCTCACTACAGCCTCCAACTCCTGGGCTCAGGTGATCCTTCTGCCTCAGCCTCCCAGAGTGCTGAGATTACAGGTGTGAGCCATGGTGCCTAGGCTCCTTGCTTCTTTTTAATGAAATTAGTTTTCTGGAACTTTTAGAAGAAGGTATGGTAACTTTTTCTAGCTTCACAAAGCTCCCTCTTGATGCAGCATTTAAAAATATGACAGCTTGTTTTTTTGAAATTTCCTGGCCCTGTTCTCCACTTATATCAGTACCTACCTTCTCTTTCCTTTGTATCTGTTGTCTCCATCTTACTTAGTTTTATTCCCAACATTTTTTTTTTCCTCATTATAGGGTCACGTCCTGCAAGGGAGTCCTGGTTGATCAGTTTGAAAATATCATGGGTCTTAGACGACTACATCTTTCAGACCTTACAGTGGACTCCTTGCACTTAGGAATTGGATCACTATTGGATTGTGCAAAATCCCCTCCTAGTGTTGGCTGCTTTCTCAGATTGGCCTGTATGCTTTCCAGGAAATACGTGTTGGTTATTTTGGGTTTATACCCATCTCAAGTCCAAATGATATCCTGTGCTTTCTGAGGCACAAATGCTGATACTTCAGAGATCTCGTGGCTCTTCATGGTTTGTCTTTACCTACTTATTTTATCTGTTTTTATGTAAGAATTTGGGGAAATTCAAAGACTATGCTGCTGCCATTCCTGCCAACCTCCCAGAATTTCCTTCTGGTTTTAGTTTGCATTTCTCTGGTATCTCATAATATTGGACACTTTTTCATTTATCTATTGGCGTTTGGGGTTTCTTCAAGGTACTCAGCCATTGTGAACTCACATCTTTTGCGCCGTTTTTCCTTCGAACTGTCTAATATTTTTTTTCAGTTAACATGCAGGAATCTTTATGTTTTCTCCCAGTGGCTTGCCTTCTCACTCGTAATTTCTTTGCTGATTAGAAGTTCTTAATTTTAATGTGTAATATTTCAATCTTTCCTTTCATGGATAGTACTATTTATGTCCTGTTTAGGATAGTTTTCCCACTACCAAGTTGTAATTTTCATTCTAGAAACTTATTATTTTACAAAGGTTAAATCTCCATAGTCATCTAACATTGTTTTTGTATAAGCCATGAAGAAGAGATTCTCACTCCCTACCCCTACCCCAAATACGGCTTTTTAGTATAGCATTTTACGGTAAAAAGATGTTTTCCACTGTCCTGCAGTGCCACTTTTGTCATGATCAAACATCCATTTATGAATGAATCTTTTCCAGACTTTGTTCCATTGGTCTGTTTTTCTCTTTTGTTGATGCAGCATTGTCTTAATTACTGTAATTTTATAATAGTAAGGTAATATTTGATAGTATAAATCCTCCATCTTTTGTTTTTCTTTATGAATGCTTTGGTTGTAAGAATAACCCTTGCATATTCCTGTAAATTCTAAAGTCATCTAGTATATATCCATTTTAAAAATTTGATCATTCATATTAAATTTATAGATCAATTTGGAAAGAATGGGCATCTTTATAAAACTGAGCGTTCTAACCCCTGAATGTGATTATATCTCTACATTTATTTAATCTTTAATTTTTCTCAGAATGTTTTACAGTTTTCTGTGTAGAGGTTTTGCACATCTTTCGTTGCATTTATTCCTTAGTATTTGATGGTTTTAGGTGCTACTTTAAAAAATATCCTTTTTAAATGTCATTTTCTAATTGTTTCTTACTAATATAGTGTTCATTTTTGTTTATTGGCCTTATGCCAAGAGATCTTGTGCTTCATCCATTCATTCACCTATTCATTCCAGTGGTATCTCTATATACAGTTACATATACAAATATATGTAATCGTGTCCTGTAAGGACAATTGTGTCCTCATTAAAATTCCAGAGTTTTTATCATTTACCTTTCATTTCATAATTCATCTGGAAT
Organism: Indri indri; assembly: GCA_004363605.1. NCBI lineage: Eukaryota > Metazoa > Chordata > Mammalia > Primates > Indriidae > Indri > Indri indri. Next base: position 32,004 of record RJWJ010006863.1, on the reverse strand, counting down.
TGACTTTTATATATAGTATGAGGAATGGACAAAGATTGATTCTGCCCTCCCCCACAATAGAGGTAGCCACTTGACCCAGCAACAGTGGGTGACTGATTGTATGTGGGTCTTTTTCTGAGCCCTTTATTTTACTTTTTATCTGCCTTTGCATTAGTACCACAATCTTATCATCTGCAAATAATGACACTTATTTCGTCCTTTCAACCTGATATTTTATTTCTTTGCATTGCCTTACTCCACTTGCTATAACCTCCAGTACAGTGTTAAGAAACACCGAAAACTGTCCCTAATCTGAGAGAAAGCTTTTCAGTATTTCACTGTTAGGTATGAGGTTTGCTCTAGTGTTTTTTGAAATGCTTTTAATTAGATGAAGGAAGTTCCCTTCTAATACTAATTTGCTGAGAGTTTTTAAGTGTGAACAGGTGTTCAGTTTTAATGCTTATTTTCACCTATTGAGACTGATTCTGTGGTTTTTCTCTTTTATTCCATTAATGTAAGTTACATTGATATGGTTATGATTTTTGCATCTGTGTTCATGAGCAATATTAGCTTTTCTTGTATTGTTTTTTATCAGTCTTTAGTATCAAAGTTATGCTGGCCTTATAAAATGATTTGAAAAATAATGTTTCTTCTTCTATTCTCTGAAAGAGTTTTCTCTGAAAGAGTTTTTGTAATATTAGTTGCATTTCTTCCTCAAATGTTTAGAAGACTTCACTGGGCTTACAGAACTTTGGGGGGAAGGTTATTGATTATTGATTTAGTTTCTTTGTTAGATAACTGTGCATATTTTTAAATTTATTTTGTTCATTTGTGTAAGTTATGCCTCAAGGTATTTATCCATTTCACCCACAATTTCAAGCCAATTGATAAAAGTTTATTCATAATATTATCTTACCTTCTTTATACCTTTAGAATTTGTAATGATGTCTTCTTTTATATTCCTAATAATAGTAATTTGTGTTTTCTGTTTTCTTAATCTTGATAGATGTTTATTAATTTTATCAATCTTTTTTAAGAACCAACTTTTTGCTTAGATTTTTCTCAGTTGTAGCAGCTTGTTGATTTCTGCTCCTTTGATTTTTTTTCTGTCTACTTTTTCTGGATTTAATTTATTGCATTTTTCTAACTATTTGAGATCAAAGCTTAGATCATTGATTTTTAGTCTTTTTTCTTTAAAATATGCATTTGGAACTGTAAATTGTCCTCTAAGCACTGCTGTAACTTCATTCCACAAATTTTGATATATTTTGTTTTCGTTATCTTTCAGATCATTCAGTCAATGTAATTTTCATTGTGATTTCTTCTTTAACCCGTGTGTTGTTTAGGTTGCTAAATTTCCAATATTTCAAAATTTCCTGGTTATCTTTCTTTTACTGATTTGTCAGATAATATATGCTGTATGATTTCAAGCCCTCAAAATTTGTTCAGGCTAACTACATGGCTCAGTATGTAGTCTGTGTATGTTCCTTGTACACTTGAAAAGAATGTGTATTCTGCAGTTGTCAGGTGGAGTGTCAACTAGGTCAAGCTGATTGATAGCGCTATTTAAGTCCTCTATCCGGCTGTAAGTAGATTTGTCTTCTTAAGGTCCATTTAAGCTATATGTATTTTGAAGCTATGCTGTTAGATTCATACACATTTAGCATTATTGTATTTTTTGTGAGTTGACCCTTTTATCTGGATGAAATCGCCCTACTTGTCTCTAATAATACTATGATGTCTACTTCGTCTGTTATTAACATGCTCATCCAGTTTTTTAAAGGTTTTGTTGCACCAAAAAAAGAAGAAAAGGTAAACAAAATAATTGCGAAGAGAATTGAAATTTGTCTTTAAAAAGTCAAATGGACATTGTGTAACTGAAAAATACAATATCTGAAATTAAGGACTTATTAGATGAAGTGTTAATGGCTTTCCATCCTTAAAGCTTTCAGTTTTCTAATCCTTAAAGTGTGTATCTTCTAAAATACCAGTTAGTTTTATCCATTCTGATAAAATGTATCTTTTAATTGGCATAGTGAGTTTATAAAAGATAATTTCTGATATAATTGAGTTTTTAAGTGATTTTTTTGGTCCCATTTGTTCTTTCATCCTTTATTCCTCTCTTTATGTGTTCTTCTGCAGTGATTGCTTATTTTTAATTATAGCATTTGTCTCCTCTAAGGTTTTTAGATACACATTCTTTTATTAGTGGTTATGAATCCTTGACTTAATACAGTGTACCTTAAATTAGAATTTTTAACATTTCGCAATCACTGCAAGAGCTTTGTGTGTGTGTGAGAGAGACAGACAGACAGACACGATCTCACTGTCTTGCCCAGACTAGGGTACAGTGGCATGTTCACATCTCACTACAGCCTCCAACTCCCAGTAGGCTCAACAGAGTCTCCTGGCTCAGCCTCCCCAGAAGTTAGGACTATAGGTGCATTCCACCACGCCCAGCTAATTTTTTAATTTTTTGTAGATACAGGGTCTCACTGTGTTGCCCAGGCTGGTTTCGAACTCCTGGCCTTAAGCAATCCTCCCCACCTTGGCCCCCCAAAATGCTAGGGTTTACATGCATGAGCCGCCTTACCCAGCCAGCAAGAAACTTAAAATAGTTTAACTCCATTTATTTCTCTCCAGCTTTTTGCGGTATTTGATTCATGTATTAAAATTCTACACACATTTTAAATCCCATGAGTCATTATTATTACTCCATTATGCAGTCAGTATTCTTTTACATTCCAATATGCCTCCTCCTAGGACCATCTTCCTTGGGACCGAAGAACTCCATTTGGTTTGCTGGCAAGAAATTCATTCAGCTCTTATTTGTCTGAAAATGTCTTTATCTTCACTATTAAAAGATATTTTCGGGCCGGGCACGGTGGCTCACGCCTGAGCTAGGCTGACGCCACGGCACTCGCCCCAGGCAAGAGAGTGAGAGTCTGTCGCAAAAAAAAAAAAAAAAAAAGATATTTTCATTGTGTTAACAACTCTAGGTTGGCATTTTGTCTTCAGCTCTTTTTAAATACCATTCCAATGTCATCTAGCTCCCATAGTTTCTGTTGAAAAGTAGTCATTTGTCTGATGGGTGTTCCTTTGAAAATAATGCATCTTTTTTCCTGTGGCTGATTTCAAAATGATCTCTTGTCTTGGTTTTAAGTCATTTGAATATGATATGCCTAAATGTGGTTTTCTTTCTCCTTGGGGCTCTCAAAACTTGCAGAGTTTATGGGTTGATGTATTTCATTGTTTTTGGCAAGTTTGCCATTATTTCCTCAAATATCTCCTGCTCCCTCTCCATTCTGCCAAATCTTGATATATTTTCTTTTCATTATCTTTCAGTTCATTCAGTCAAAATAGTTGCTAATTTTCATTGTGATTTCTTCTTTAACCCATGTTTAACTTTTTTTTTTTTTGGATGCGAGAGTCTCACTCTTTTTGCCTGGGCTAGAGTGCCGTGGCGTCAGCCTAGCTCACAGCAATCTCAAACTCCTGGGCTCAAGTGATCCTTCTGCCTCAGCCTCCCGAGTAGCAGGGACTACAGGCATGCACCACCATGCCCGCCTAATTTTTTCTATATATTTTTCGTTGTCCAGCCAGTTTCTTTCTATTTTTTTTTTAGTAGAGACGGGGTTTCGCTCTTGCTCAGGCTGGTCTCGAACTCCTGAGCTCAAACGATCCACCCGCCTCGGCCTCCCAGAGTGCTAGGATTACAGGCGTGAGCCACCGCACCCGGCCTTAACTCATATTTTAAAAGAAGAAATCCTTCTCCCTCTCTCCAGTTACACAGATTTTATAAATTTTGACTGTATCTTTTATATTCTTTTGTGTTTTCCATTCCTTTTTTTCTGCTTCAGTTTAGAAATATTCTCTTGATCTGTCCTCCAGTTCACTAGTGCTTTTTTCTGCTTTATCCAGGATGCTATTTATAAATTGCTATGTTGTTAATCTCTTTTCAACAATTTTTTCATCCTTTTCCCCTGTTTTGGGGTACATAGTTATTTCTGTGTCCCTGTTAAGTAACTCCAATGCATGAATCACATGTGAGTTGGTTTCTGTTTCTGGTCTTTCCCCTGTATTTTTGTTCATTTGTTTTCCTTTTAGCTGTGTGTGTGTGTGTGTGTGTGTGTGTGTGTGTGTGTGTGTGTGTTGTTTTGGTCATGCATGGACTTGTAATTTTTTTTATCAGAGACTTGACATTATGGGTGAAAAAAGAGGCTCCAAGTGATCTTCTTCTGTTGTGGTTTAAGGTTTTTAGTTGGGCAAATGGTGTACTGGTAAATCGTCGTGATTCTGTCAATGTTTGGTTTTAGGCTTTTTTTAGGTCTGTTTTAATGTTGCTCTTAACTCTCAAGGCGTGTCTTAGGCTCTCACATGAAAGCTCAGAGTGTTTACCATGGCATTTCCACTTTGATTGGTTTGACCTCCATCATCTTTCAACAATATGTGGTTGCTGAGATTTCTGGTCAGCTCTTTAGACTTCTACTGCTAGATTATTTGAAGTGTGGTCTTGCATGTATGCAGCACAGGCCAACAACTGGCGGGGGGACTATTCAGATTTTTGGGGATTCCCTTCTCTGTGGATTCCTCTTTTCTAGGGTTTTGTCCCTTTAGTCTCAGCTACTTTGGCAGCTCCAAACTCTGGCCTTTGACTCCTCAGGCAATTGAAATTGCTGCTTCTGCCTGGGCCCTATTTTCTCACCCATATGATTTGGGAAATACCTTTGGCCCACATTACAGGTCCATGTTGGGGTTTCAACATATGCATTGGGGGAGAGGACAGGTGATACAATTCAGTCTAGAGCACCACCCTTCTCTGAATTCATGTTTCTTTTTACTGTAGCTCATTTTTTAATAGCTCTTTGAGTATCCCAGCAAGGTAAACTCTTAGTCTTTGAATATCTAAAAATGGTTTTATCCTGCCCTTACTCTTGAATAATCGTTTAACTGATTATAGAATTCTAGGTTGACAATTTTTTTTCTCAACTCTTTGAAGATAGTATTTCATTATCTTAGCATATTACAATTATGCTTCTTACGAGGCTTCAGTTTTTATCCATGTTATATGTCTGGTAGTTTTTATGATTTTAATGTTCTCCTTCATTATGACTTATTTAGATGTGGTTTTATTTTTACTGCTGCTCAGTAGTATATTTTATGTGAGGATTTATGGTTTTTTCAAGTTTTAAAAAATAATCTTGGCCATCACCTTTTTATATACTCTTTTACATCATTCCTTCTGTTCTCTTTCTAAAACTTCCATTAGACCTGTTAGAATCCTTCAGTCTTGTGTGACCCTTTCTCCTTTTCCTCACTGCTTTTTCTTTTAGTATTGCAGCTACATCTTTAAAGTGAACCTCGCTTTAATACTTTTTATTGAGGTATAATTTGCATACAATGAAATGAACAGATACTAAGGGTGCAGTTTGATCAGTTTTGACAGATGCATACGCTCTTGTAATCCACAACTTCATCACCCTCTACACATTTCTGTCACCCCAAAAAGTTCCCTCATGCCCTTCCTAGTCAGCCCTCTCCACAAATCAACTGTTGATTTCTGTCATCATAAATTAGTTTTTCCTCTTCCAGAACTTCATGTAAATAGAATAGTAATTGTCTACTCTTCTGTGTTTGGCTTCTTTGATTCAGTGTACTGTTTTTGAGATTCGTCCATGTTGCATGTATCAAAAGTTAATTCCTTTTTATTTCATAGTAGTCTTCATTGTGCGAGTACCCACCAGTTTATTCGTTCTGCTGACGGAAATCTAGGCTACTTCTAGTTATTGGCTGTTATGAATAAAGTGGCTCTGAACATTCTTGTACAAGTCTTTTTCTGCACATATTTTTTAGGTTTTTCTTGGATAAATACCTAGGAGTAGAATTCTTAGATTATTCATGTATATTTACATAGACAGCGATGCATATTTAATTTTTTAAAAACCGTCTAACAGTTCTTCAGAGTGGTACCATTTTACATTTTAACTATTACAGTGGGTATGTTGTAGTGTCTTGTGGGGTTTTTTCCCCCTAGGATCTTTATCTTTTTTACTCTTTAAAAACCTTTACTGGCCGGGCGCGGTTGCTCACTCCTGTAATCCTAGCACTCTGGGAGGCCGAGGCGGGCGGATCGTTCTGAGCTCAGGAGTTCGAGACCAGCCTGAGCAAGAGC
>RJWJ010006863.1:0-25753 GCA_004363605.1 Indri indri | reverse complement strand
CAAAAAAAAAAAAAAAACCTTTACTGATACTTAATTAAAAACCTGTAATTATATATGTAAATATATAATTAAAATTGAAATCTATCCACTTTACTATATAGTTTTATACATATGTTAAATACTTTTGATACATGCTACTTGCCAGTTAATTCACCCTCTCCACATCCCGTTTCTCCTCCCTTAATAGACATGGGGTGTTTGGTCCCCATAACTTCCATATGAGTCCATCTCCCAGGTGCTTCTCCCTGCTTCTCAGCCCCAGACCCCAGTAGTTCTGCAGCTTTAGCCCCTTCCCTAACTTCTGTGTTTCTGTTTGATTGCTGGTCCATGGAAAGGTATTATCTTGGCTTTAGCGCCACTATATCTTTTTTTAAAAACAGAGAGGAAAGGATTTCAAAAATACAAAAAACTGCTACCCAAATCTACTATCCAGATTTAACATATGCTCATGTTTTGCCTTGTTTGCTTGAAATATCTTTAAAAGAAAGAAAAAAGCTGTTATATATAACTCAAGTTCAAGCCTTAGTTCCTTTTCAATCCCCCTTTCACAGAAATAGCCTCTGTCCTGAAGTTGGTGAGTTCATTCTTATGCATATGGTATTTTTAATATTTAAGTAAAATATTTTAAATTTTAGCCGGGCGCGGTGGCTCACGCCTGTAATCCTAGCACTCTGGGAGGCCGAGGCGGGCGGATTGTTCTGAGCTCAGGAGTTCGAGACCAGCCTGAGCAAGAGCGAGACCCCGTCTCTACCAAAAATAGAAAGAAATTAATTGGACAGCTAAAAATACATATAGAAAAAATTAGCCGGGTATGGTGGCGCATGCCTGTAGTCCCAGCTACTCAGGAGGCTGAGACAGTAGGATTGCTCGAGCCCAGGAGTTTGAGGTTCCTGTGAGCTAGGCTGACACCACGGCACTCGCCCCAGGCAAGAGAGTGAGACTCTGTCTCAAAAAAAAAAAAAAGTTTATATAAATTTACATAAATAACATTTTCATTTAACATTGTTTTTAGAGTTATCCATGATATTTTTAGATCTAGTTATTAACTGTCTTGTATCCATGTGTGAATTTTATTTATTTGTTCCTTTACTGATACTCAGTAAGTTCATTTCCAGTTGCTTTTATTACATATATTGCTGTAGCAATCATTCTTATCCACATCTTTTTTTTTTTCTTTACTTTTTTGAGACAGGGTCTTGCTCTGTTGCCTGAGCTAGAATACAGTGGCGTCTTCATAGCTCACTGCAACCTCAAACTCCTAGGCTCAAATGATCCTCCTGCCTCAGCCTCCCAAGTAGCTGGGCCTACAGCATGCACCACCATGCCTGATTAATTTCACATCTTCTATTATGCATACTTCCTGGAGAACATTCACAAGTTTCTTTAGTTAATATACCTAGAAGAGGAATTGCTAAGTCACAGGGAATGTACATTTTTAACTTAGTGAGTATTGGCAGTTGCTCTCCAAAATATCTTTTCAAGTTACTCTCTAAACCAGAAATGTATAAGATTTCCTATTTCTCAAGCTTCACACAGTGGCAGTATTGTAACCAATGAGGTTTATCTGACGTGCAATAATTGCTGAAAGATTTCCCGTTTCTCACATGCTTGCCTTTTTTGCCAGCTTAATGGTTTGAAACATGACTCATTTTCTGATTTGCCTTCCCTGATTACTGGTGAGATTGAGTGTCTTTTTTTGTTTTCTTTTTTGTGAATTGCCTGTTTATCTCCTTAGCCCATTTTTTGGTTAGGATATTTGTATCTGGATGTGAATACTTTGTCAGTCCTTTGTCTATTTAACATGCACTGTATTTTTTTAGTGCCATGTTTTGAGTTTGTGTTTTCTTAAGGGATGTTTTCAGCATAAGCTTTGAATGCTGCCTTGATCAGATATTTGGGAAGAGTTTTGGTACTCCCTCTTTCTTAACGTTCCTCATTTCTTCTTTTTCAGACCCTTTGGAACAGATGATCATCATGTTTAGATATTAGCAATCACATACGTGTATGTCTGCGTTTGAACATGGCAGAGGGAAACAACAGTGAAGAGATAATTCACTTGAATAACTTTCACTGCCACCGGGGACAAGGTAAGTTTGTTCATTCTCACTTTCTCCCTTTCCTTACTTCTTTTAGTATTGTAGCTACATCTTCTTTGAAGTGAACTTATATTGCACCGTTTAGAATCCAGAGACAGTTCATTTTTAGACCTCAGAACATCAGGTATAAAAGGAGTTGGCAGAATACTAGAATTGTGTTAAATGATGATACCTGCTAGCCTGAATGAAGTTTAAGAATCATACATTACAAGTAGATTAATAAGCTATTATTTAGCAGAAAAGCTATGAATATGTAGTCATTGGGTCTTAAGAGGTGGGATTATGGGAACAGTGTCAGTTCTCTGTTTTTGGAGGAATGGTGACTGCAGAGGAACACTTCTCTTGGTCCATATGATCTAAAAGACTGTAAGTGCTGCCAAAGTAACCTTGTGTTCACACGATGCTTAAAATTCTTTTTTGCCAGAAGATTCTGACTTAGCCTCATGGGGAATTTTAGAACATGTACTTTTTTGTTTTACTGTGTTTAAAATTTTAGAAAATTCATTAATTCATAAAGGGAAGAGTGCCTGCATTTCAGTAACGTTCTTAAATGTGTATGAAATTTCCTGTCGAATCCCAATTCACATATACACTTGGACTAAAAGGGAAAAAAATGCTGAGGAATAAGAAAGGAATCCTTAATATATTTATTCTTTGTAAGTATAAATTCCATGGAAGAAGTTTTACTGGTTTTGTTTTCTCCTATTGATAATATTTTGTGCTACGAAGATGATTTTTTTCCAGCAGAGAGTAAATTATAGTTGACCCTTAAACAGTGTGGGGATTACAAGAGCCAACCCCCAGTGTAATCAGAAATCCACATATGACTTTTGTTTGTTTTTTTTTGAAAGAAGGGTAGTGAGGAAGGGGGTTACAATTTCCTTTGTTTGTTTGTTTTTTTGAGACAGAGTCTTATTCTGTTGCTCTGGGTAGAGTGCAATGGCATCATCATAGCTCATTGCAACCTCAAACTCCTGGGCTCAAGTGATCCTCCTGCCTCAGCCTCCCAAGTAGCTGGGACTACAGGAGCATGCCATGATGCCCAGCTAATTTTTCTATTTTTAGTAGAGACAGGATCTCTCACTCTTGCTCAGGCTGGTCTTGAGCTCCTGAGCTCAAGCAGTCCTCCTGCCTTAGCCTCCCAGAGTACCGAGATTACAGGCATGAGCCACTGCACCCAGCCCATGTATAACTTTTGACTCCCTGAAGGCTTAACTACTAATAACTTACAGTTGACTGGAAGCCTTGCCAGTGACAGTCAATGAACACATATTTTGTATTTTATACGTAGTATATACTGCATTCTTACAATAAAGTAAACTAGAAAAAAGAAAACGTTAAGAAAATCATAAGAAGAGGAAATGTATTTACTATTTATTAAGTGGAAATGGAACATCTGAAAGGTCTTCATCCTTGTCCTCACACTGTAGGCAGAAGAGTAGGCAAAAAGGGAAAGGGGTTGGTCTTACTGTCTCAGGAGTGGCAGAGGCAGAAGAAAATCCACATACAAGTGGACCCTTACAGTTCAAATCTGTGTTGTCGTTCAGGGGTCAATTGTATATATATTTGGGTTTCAGATCATTTTAAATTGAGCAAATTTTATTAAGCAGATAAATTGAGAAAAATAAAATTGCTCAAGTTATGCAAATAGAGTACAAAAGAAATACTGGTTTTTAAGATTTTAAATTAATGTTGTGGTTGTTGTTATCTTTTAATTGGTTCTTAAATATTCTTGAACAGAGTTTCTTTAAGAACAGCTAATTGCAGCCAGGCATGGTGGCTCATGCCTATAATCCCAGTACTTTGGGAGACTGAGGTGGGAAGATCATTTGAGCCTAGGGAGATCAAGTCTGCCCTGAGCTATGATCACGCCACTGCACTCCAACCTGTGGGACAGAGCAAGATCCCATCTCTAAAAAAACCGACTAATTCCTTTTGGAAAAGTATTGACTTTGGAGGTATATTTTTTGTTAGACAAATCTGTATCCTCTGCACCCATCGCAAGAATTTTCTTCAGGTGGATAGATTTGTTTTGTTTTTATTAGCTGCATTAATTTTTGTTTTGAACCAACCTCTGTAGTTCGTTTTTTTTTTTTTTTAAGTGTGTAGTTCATTGACTTTTGACAAATGAATGTACCACCTCAAAAGTGGTACATTCAAAAGTGATGCAGAACATTTCTGTCACCCCAAAAAGATTCCCTTGTGCCTCTTTGCAGTCAATCCTTACCTGACTCCTGGCCTAAGGAAACCACTGATCTGCTTTTTGTCACTGTCCAATTTCATATAAATGGACTCATGCATTATATACTCTTGGTACCTGAATTCTTTTGCTCAACATAATGTTTTTGAGATTCATCCATGTTGTTGCATGTATCAGTAATTCATTCCTTTTTAATTGCTAAATACTATTTTACCTACTTACACCCGGTGGAAATAGGCTTAAAAATGAAGGTAAAATAAAGAAAGATCGAAAGTACAGAAATGAATAAGTATACATCATACAAATATCCGAAAAAAAAAGAGCTAGTATGTCTATATACTGTCAGATAAAACTGATAGAAACCAGAAGCGTTAATAAAGATAGAATTCATAATGACAGAAGATTTAGAGCACTGGGAAGATAAAACAGTGCTAATCCCTGTACTCTAAGTAACATGATATAAAAATATACAAAGCAAAAATTGACAAATCTAAAAGCAGAATTGGACAAATCCACAATCATAATAAGAGTTAACACGTTTCTTTCAGTGATTGAGAGAGCAGGCCCAGGCATTTGTATGGGCCTTCCACACATTCCACAGAAGAGTGGAAGAGCATGGCCAACAAACTTGACATAATAGGCATGTGCGGAATACTGCTCCCTATGAATTTACCAAAATTAGCCATATTTTGAGCCAGAAAATTGTAAGTTTCAGAGGATTGAAATCATACAGATTATGTTTTCTAACCACATTGAGCCATAAATTATTTATAGAGATTAAATTAGAACATCTCAGTATGTGTGGAAGATAAGAGTATGCTTAAGAACAACCCGGGGTTCAAAGGAGAAATCACAATGGAAATTAGATATTTTGAGTTGCATGATAATGAAAATATTAATATAATCTGTTGAAATTTATGAGATACTTCTAATGCCATGTTTTGAAGAAGACTTGTGGCCTAAAATACATGTACTAAATAAGCAGTAAAGCTGAAAAATTGATAATGAAAACCAAGGCTTAGCAAATTTAAAGAGCCAAGTGGTCAATATTCAGCCTTTCAGGCCATGTGATCTCTGTTGCAACTACTCAGCTATACCATTGTAGCATGAAAGCAGCTATAAACTAAATATAAACGCATGAGCATGGCTGCGTTCCAGTAAGGACATGAAGTAACAGATACTATGCTATACTGCAGATGGGAGTGTAAATTAGTACAAACAATTTGGAAAATTTCTAGCATTACCTACTAAAATTGAATCTGTGCTTATCCTATGGCTTAGCAGTTCCATTCCTAGAATGTACCCAACTGGAATGAGTACTCCAAAGGCTTATACAAGAATGTTTATAATGGTGTTATCCAAAATTGGCACCAACTCAAGTGTCCATCAACAAAAGAATAATTTATGATATATTCACATGCTGGATTACATACAGCAGAGAAAACTACAATGGCATGCAACATGGGTGCATCTCAAACATGTTATTTGCAAGAAAGCTAGACCGAGAAGAATGTATACTCAAAAACAACACTTGTCTGTGGAGTTAGAAATCCTCCCTTTGGGGAGGAAGGAGAGAGTCATGATTGAAAGAAGCACAGGAAGGTTACCAGTGTGCTGGAAGTATTTCCTGACCTGGTGATGGTTGCCCACTGGTGGGCCTTTTGTATTAACTCGTGGGGCTATCCACATGATTTGTAGCATTTGCGTTATTATTATTTATCATTTTTTAAACTTATGTTTTGAAAAACTAATCGAAACCTCACGTGTTTATATATGTGTGGTTTGTGGTATCTTGTCAGCCACTGGACTTTAAGGTGATAGGTTTCAAACCAACTTTCACTGGGTTCCCCAGGGTTGTGTACCTTTTTCTTGGGCCAGTTCTTCCAGAGAGGAATCTACAGTTTCCTGAATAAGGACTGTAAGACTGTGTGCAAGAATTCAGAGAACCGAGCAGCAGAAGGCAGCTGGGATCTTACTCCTTAAGCCTATTTCAGCAGTGCTGCTTTTCCCTTGTGACTCCAGTGCCTGGTATACCAAAGGCTAGAGCTTCTCTTTCTCAGTATGAACCTCCATGGGGCGGGTCTTCTGGAATGGCTGAGTGAGGAGCTCAGCATCCTCTCCCTAAAAAATCAACAATAAAATTATACAAAATTGTTGAAAACAACCATTCAAAGACTGGAAATTGGCCAAAGGCATACAATAATTGAGAACATTTATTCAGGAAAGTCTACTGACTCTGGGTAAGAAGAGTGAAAATATATGGAGTTTTAGTCTGGGGCTGCTCCCATTCCCTTAGTGGCTTCCCAGGTCCATCTCTTTCATATGGTGAAGTTCTACCTGGGCCAGCCCAGCCTGTGGAGCAGGGTGGGAAGACTGATGGTGAAAAGGGCAGACTTTATTTGGAGAAGAATGGAGGGAGGGAGGGGGAATTCCATGCCCAGGGACATTGTCAAAAGTGGTAGAAATCCCATCGGCAAACAATCATAAAAGGTGAACATCACAGCTAATCTGAGGTCTGGATACTGGTCAGGGCAAGCAGCAGACTGGCCATAAATTCAACAGGGAGATCAGGGAATGAGACAGGCAAAGAATGCCTAAGTAACTTACATATCCTTGGTGGTCTGGAAGGTTATACATATGCACAAGGTGATAAACACACCTGAGAGACGTAAGAGGCTCTAGCAAGCTGCTGTTCCTTGTCAGAAATTGATGCTTTGCAAAGGCAGAACTAAAAGCTAGAACAGACTTGTAATGTCCCTGAATTCTGATGCATTCTCCAAACCACACAGATCCAGTTGCAAAGAGTGGAAGCATTACTGGCTCAAGATGTTTAAGCATGGCTGTCCACTAAGCTTATGCTGTCCCGGGGTAACTTCTGGGATGCAAGGCTTAAAAATGAAAACAGGAATTAAAAAGAAAAAAGACCTGAACAGAGATCATCCCCACACTGGGGAAAACAGACTCCACAGAATGAGTCTATACAAGGCACAAACAAAAACAGCAACAACTACTACTCCTGGTGCAGGGGCAGGATCAGAATCCACAGTTGTTATGGTATATTATCTTAAATATACAGTTTTCAACAAAAAATACTGAGACAAACAGGAAAGTCTGACACATTACACAGGTGAAAGAATCCATAAAGGCTCTCTCTCTCTGGAAACTAACGTTGAAGTTAGTTAGTAGAGATTTCAAATTACTTGTTATAAATACGTTCAAAGAACTAAAGAAAACCACATTTAAAGAATTGAAGGAAAGTATGATGACAGTGAGTCATTAAAAAAAGAACATCAGTAAAGCACTAGAAATGATTCTAAAAAAGAACAAAGCTGGGCACAGTGGCTCGCAACTATAGTCCCAGCTGTTCAGGAAGCTGAGGTAGGAGGATTGCTTGAGGCCAGGAGTTGGGGACCAGTCTGAGTGATACGGTGAGACCTCATCTCTTTAAAAAAATATATGTATGGAAACTCTGGAGATCAAAAGTACAATAACTAAAATGAAAAATTCACTAAAGATCTGTTTGACAACAGATCTGAGCTAGCAGAAGAATAAGTGATTGACAGAGATTATCTGATCTGTAGAATAGAAGGAAAAAAGAATGAAGAAAAATGAAAAGAGCCTCAAAGAATTTTGAGGATACCATTAGCTTATTAACATATGTGTAATGAAAGTCTCAGAGGGAGAGGAAAGAAAAACAGAAGGGACAGAAAAAATATTTGAATAAACAGTGGCTGAAAACTTCCTAAATTCAATGAAAAATGTTAATCTGTACATCTAGGAAGTGGACTCCCAAGAAGAATAAATACAAAGAGATCTACACCTAGACTCATCTTTGTCTTTTGCCTGGATGGCTGTGGCTTGTCACTTGGCTACGTAAGATAGAAGAAGAAATGTAGAAATGTCTTTGCTTACAATACAGACTGAATCACCTCTCATTTCTCAAAAGTATCCTGTGCCATCGATTTCTGTCCTATTCTGGGATTCAGCATGAATTAGGCCACTTCTGGTCAGCTGTCCCCTCTGTAGGCTGTGGGTTTGAACCTTCTCCAATCTGCTGAAGCACTTGCCACCTGTAAATATGCTGTTTATCAGAATTTTGTTAAATTCTCCTGCCTACTAGGAGCTCCCTTCTCTTCTTTGTGTACTCGAGGGTATATACTTTTTTAAAGTTTCCTTACTGTCATTTTAGTGGAGTTTTAGGAAGTGATGGTGATAATCACTTGGATTTATTCTGCCAGGTTTAACCGGAAGTTCTTTATAATGTACCTATTCAGGCCCTCAGTTCAGTTGGTTACATTTGTCAGTCTAAGAACTATAAGTAGTAAGCATCTTATCTGGGTTTTCTCAACTAATCTTCACATTTATTTTAGGAGGGGCAGGTGAGGAGAAGCAGGCAAGGAGGGGCAGGGCCATAATTATTTTAAGTAGGCAGCCTTTTTAACCTTTTTTTAAATGTTGAGGAAGTGGATGTTTAAAGAAGTTAGGTAACAACCCCAATAGCTAATGTGTGGTAGAGCTGAGATTTAAACTCAGGCTATCTGACGTTAGATGCTACAGATGCAACTGTTGTCCCTGGCATCACAGCTGCTTTCTTATAGGAATGAAGTGAAATCATTGATTTTTGATTGCTTTTCAAATTGTAGAGTGCCAAGAAATACTTGTGGCATTAACCTCGAGAAAGACATTACAGCTTTAATGGAGGAGTTTCAGAAATTGTAATGACGATGCCTATTTCTTGTTCTTCTTTCTTCTTCCTTTTTTTAAGCTCACTTAATGCATTTTCTCTTTATTGCCCATTTTGACCTTGACATTTCCATCAAACCAGACAGGAAAAAATATCAGTTTGTGTTATCCTGTAATTCATATCAAACATGTTCTGTCTTTAGACAGATAAAAGGAAGTAGAGACCTCGAACAGAATTACTATATCTAGATGGTTAAAATTATAGTTATATTTAAAAGGAAACTAGGAAAGTTAAATTATTGTCATAGATGCTAAATGGGTGCTTGACTAAAACATTAAAATATGTTTGCTTAAATGATTCTTAAAGTTTATGTCTAAGGTGAGCAAATTTTAATATTTTAAATGTTAAAATATTACTGTTTTTGAGTGATAATTTTTTCAGACCTAGCAGTTTAAATAAAAAAGTCTTTTATTCCTGGGAGGAATAGAGATGGCTGAGAGACCATGGTTTCACTTTAAAGAAATCAGCAGTCTGGAAGATTTTATCAAGAGATTTCTTCAACCCTAGTATTAATATAAGAAAAAAGTTCATATTTTGCACATAGTAATTGTTAGATTTTCTTTAGCAAGTCCCCAAATGTATTATTGGCAAAAATCAGCACAGAAACATGAGTCTTAATGCTTGAGTGCATGTGCTGCTAGTGGGCTATGCTAGTAGCCATGAACTTGGCTTTAGGCCTGACCTTTTTCACACCAAAATTGAACTAAAGGATTGAATATGATTGTGCGAGCCTCCCAGTAACAGTGTTCTCTGCCTTCCTGTAGACTGGATCAATCTCAGAGATGCACCCATCACCATATCTGACTCCTCTGATGAGGAAGGGATTCCAATGCTGGTCACCCCGGCTCCTCAGCAACATGACGAAGAGGACCTGGATGATGATGTCATCCTGACAGAAGTGAGTTTTCTTAAACTGTTGCAAGTTAGTCTCTGATTTTTCACCCACTCTGTGGGCCTTATTATAGAACAGCCAAGAGCACCTCTGTGCACTTGTTACACATTTCTAAGAACAGCCCCTCTCCATTCTACCTCCTGTCCCCTTAAATTGAAAAGCCATGAACTTCTCTACCCTTGCTCTATCTGACTATGCATGCACCAGTCTACACTGTCGTAATTCCTACATTATAATGTATCTTACTGTCAGGTAGGGCATATCTCCCTGTATTACCACACATTTTTCAGAATCATCCTAGATATTCTTACACATACATTTTTATGTTTTACGTTCAGCTTTTTTAGTTGCAGAATATAAATAGATATGTAGATAATCAGTGTGTCTAATCCAAAACAAATGTTATTGTTATATCTATAGAACAATTTTTACAGTACTTTTTTTTTTTAAGAGACAAAGTCTTGCTCTGTTAACCAGGTTGGAGTACATTGACCTGATCTTAGGTAACTGGAACCTCGAATTCCTGAACTCAAGTGATCTTCCTGCCTCAGCCACCCTAGTATCTAGGAGTATAGGTGCGCACCCCCACAGCTGGTTTTTAAATTTTTTTTGTAGAGATGGAGTCTAGCTATGTTGCTCAGGCTGGTCTTAATTAAACTCCTAGGCTCAAGCAATCCTCCTGTCTTGGCCTCCCACAGTGCTAGGATTACAGGCGTGAGCCACCACTCCCAGCCAGTACTGACTCTTTCTAACCAAGAACAAGTTTGTCTTTCTGTGTAGTTAGCCTTTTATATTCCTCAGCCAGAGCATTTTGAATGTTTCTTAATATAGATATTTTAACATTCATTGTTTTTTCTTGGTTGTTTTGTCTTTTCTCTTGCTTTTGTGAATGGTATCTTTTCTTCCATTGTACCTTTTAGCTGTTATTTTTGTTTTTTTAATATAAAGGTATGTTGCTTTTTTTTTTCTTTTCCCTTTTTTTTAAGTTTAAAGATCTCAATTGGCTTTACTATGATTCTAGAGTCAGGTAACACTTCATTCCATAAAAATAGCATAAGAGTTCCAATGAGCTGAGTAGAGGAGGTTGGCTTTAGAGACACAGAAGGGCTGAAGAAAGCAGAAGCAAAGAACAAAGAGCATATTAGTCTTTTCAAAGTTCTTTTCTGATAAGGTGGGACTAGGAGACAGAATAGTAGAAAAATGACTAGTTATCAGGTTACTTCAGGCTACCGTTTCTGTGTGAGGATTAAAGCAGAAGGAACTTCATTATCATGCTGATTGAAGATTTAAACTGTTTGGGAACTGACAGTTATCTGTTACCTCTCTCTTGATTTCTTGGAAGGTCAGATGACAACTTAGTTTAGGTTCAGTGAGGTGGACTTTAGCATGGGTGACTCCATTTCGGTTTTTAGTCTGGTCTTTTGGGGCCTAGTGCGGAAACCTAGTCCAAAACAGTGGCCTCCTATAATTTTTATTTAACAGTTCTCCCTTTTTGAGGTATCAGCACTACTCACTTACCATCATTTTGGGTTTTCCAGTCCCAGCATGCCGTTCGTAAGTTATGGTGTCCTCTTCATTGTCATGCATTTCTTTCAGTTTTTGTTGCTGCAGCTGGAGAGAGACCATTTCACCTTTGACAGATGGCTATATGGAAGCATTTAAAACTTTTTGAAGGGCTGGATGTGTTGGCTCATGCCTATAATTCTAGTGCTTTGGGAGGCTAAGGTAGGAAGATCCCTTGAGGTCAAGAGTTCAAGACCAGCCTGAGCAACATAGTGAGACCCCTGTCTCTACAAAATATACAAAAATTAGCTGGGTGTGGTGGTGTGTTCCTGTAGTCCAGCGACTCAGGAGTCTGAGGGAGGAGAATTACTTGACCCCGGGAGTTTGAGATTGCAGTGAACTGTGATGACACCACTGTGCTCTAGCCCAGGCAACAGAGTGAGATCCTGTTTCAAAAAAAAAAAAAAGAAAGAAAGAAAACTTTTTGAGAGGATACAGTATACCAGGGAGGCTGGCAGGGTAATACCACAAATTTGGATGGAGTATTCTCCTTAGCTGTGGTCCTGTGAACCAAACCAAGTCAGACAAGGAGTCTACCTATTTTAACCAAGTAGTTGGCTTTGCCATACTTAGTGTGTTTGTTTATGTGCAAGAAGTGTTGTCTGCTGTACAGATTCCTTTCCGTTTAGTTAGCATTGCATGACTGGGTTAAATTAAAGCAGGGAGTGCAAGCTGCCTACAGAAGCTACTGATTGTGAAATTTCAGCTACAGCATTATCCTGTCAAGGAAAAGAGGCATAAGTAAGGAGAAACTAAGAGGATTAAGAGTCTTAATGATAGTCTTACTCCAGTGGTTGGGAAAAACTGTCCACAGCATGAAGTTGGTCACTTGTTGTCCTGATTCGCAGTTTGACTGTCTCTGGTTGTGGCATCAGGCGTTCTCGTAAACTCTCTATGAGGCTCACACATCAGGCATGAGACTTGTCCCTTGAAACTTACGGTGAGTTGTCCAGCTTCGGCTTATTGGGCTCCAGGAACTGAGCAGTTTTCCTTCAGTGGAGGGTTGTAGCCAGATACAGAGAAAACTAGAAGATTTCAGAATTCAGTCCAGTCTACAGGTAGATAATAAAAACTCAAAAACAATGAACAGGGCTGCAATATAATGACAGATTGTACTGTATTTTTCTTTTGAAATGTAATTTTTCTCGGTAAGAGTATCCCCCATTTCTGTCAAAGATACATCACATTAAGACCAGTTTGCTTGATTATTTATATAAGTGCCGCAAGAATAACCACACGGGCGCCTTTTAAATTTGCTTTCCTGGAAATTTTGACAAGGAATCTCAGATTGGACTTTAAAGAAACCTCTCAATACTAGGAAGCTAAACCAAGGCAGACATTAGATTTTGCCTTTGTATCTAGTATCTTGAGGTTCCTGGGCTTGCCAGGAGGTGACTTTTACTCACTCATTATAAGGCAGGGAACCCTTGAAGCCAGGCACCGTATGCAGATTTTCGAATGTGACATATCAGTCAAAGCCTTGGTAATATAACCAGTTTCTGATTGTGTCTTATTATAAAGAGAGCAGATTCTTATCGAACTTACACAGAAAACCATACTGCCATAAAAACGAGAATACTCAATAATGGTTTCTGGTACCACATAGGGAGAAAAAGCAATGTTTCAATTTTTGTTTACAAAAGTGTGCTTTACCAAATTGCTGGAAGCTATAGATAGCTTAAAAGAAAAAAAAGTTTTCTTAAATTTGGAAAATGAAACATTAAAAGAACCAGCAATGTTTCAAATAAAGAAGCCATAAAAGCCTTGAATTCTTTATCAGTTCATTCAGTCTCATGTAATTAATTCTTGCTCTGTTTGATCTTTGTTAACAGCTAATAGTCTACTGTTGACTGCAGCCTTACTGATAAAATAAACAGTCCATTAACACATATTTTTATGTTGTATGTATTATATACTGTATTCTTTAAGCTAGAGAAAAGAAAATATTATTAAGAAAATCATAAGGAAGACAAAATATATTTACTTTTCATTAAGTGGAAATGGATCATCATAAAAGTCTTATTCTCCTCATTGTCATCATGTTGAGGAGGTTGAGGCAGAGTAGAAGGGGAGGGAGAAGTGGAAGAAAATCCACATGTAAGTGGACCTGTGAACTTCAAACCTTGTTTAAGAGCCAACTGTAGTTTCTCTCCCCACTTTAGACCATCAGTCCTTAAAGCAGTTGCTAACCAGGTAGCTCTCAGTTTGCACTTCCAAAGGGATGGTCTCCCATGTGAAAAAGGGTAGACAACTTACAAAACTTAGATCTAAACATTATTATTTGTCCAAACAATGAAAGGCATAGGTAAAGGCCCAGTTAAGTTGAACTGGCTAGGGAAAAGCACCTTAAACAAAGGTAAGGTTTGTTAATATAAACTTCATTTATGTATGTATGTATGTATGAATGAGTGAATGAATGACAGAGTCTTGCCCTGTCGCCCAGGCTAGAGTGCTGGGGCATCAGCCTAGCTCGCAGCAACCCCAAACTCCTGGGCTCACACGATCCTCCTGCCTCAGCCTCCCAGCGTGCTAGGATTACAGGCATTAGCCTTATTTTACAAAGAGTATCAAAATAGCTAGCTAAATGTCTGAAAGTTGTATTTTGGAAACTGATTTAGTTCTATAGAGTATCTTTTCAGTTTAGCCTTTTGATTAGATTACTGACTTCAGGGCTACCTAAGAATACTGGAGTAAGAGCCAAACCTTCCCTGGGTTAACATGGAGATTATTATTAAAGTGTAGGCAGCCTGCTTTTAGGGACTTTCTCTGAAATCTTGTGGGGGCAGTCCCTTTTCCAGTGTCCTGGTTGTTTGCAGGGCTTTTAGTGTACCCCACCCCTGTTTCTTGATTTGATGAGCTACCCATTAGCCTCCCTTGTTTTCCTTGCTCCTTGTTTACTGGAGAAACAGCTTTGAGATTTATCTCATAGTGCTACTGTTTGTTTTCTTACTCATTAGTTTCTGTTTTTGTCTTTATTCTTTTCTTCTGCTTTAGTATATTTAACATGCTTCTTTAACATTTATTTTACGGTCCTTTTACTAAGTTTTTGAGTTACTCATTCTTTTAGGTTATTGTCTAGTTACTTATTACCATGTAACATATCACCTCAAAACTTAATGGCATAAAACAACTGCAATCAAAGAGCTCAGCTGGGTGATTTTGGCTTGAGGCCTCTCATTTGGCCATTGTCAGATGGTGCTAGAACTGGGACAGTGAGGGACTGGGGAGCCAGAGACTGGCAGGCATCGCTGTCTTCAGGGCCTCTCCATGCGCTCTCTCTCGAAACAGCTTTATCAAGATATAATTCACTTACTATACAGTTCATCCATTTAAATTGTACAATTCAGTGGTTTTTAGTGTATATCACAGAGTTGTGCAGCTGTCACCACAATCAATTTTAGAACATTTTCATCACCCCTGAAGGATACCTTCTACCTGTCATCATTAACTCTCCATCATTTCCCTACCTCTGCCCCCCACTTCCCACCCTAGGCAATCATGAATCTACTTCTATCTTTGTAGAGTTGCCTATGATGGATATTTCATATAAATGGAATCATACAATTTGTAGTCTTTTATGACTGGCTTCTTAGTATGATATTTTCAAGGTTCATCCATATTGCAGCATATGTCGGTACTTCATTCTTTTTGAAAAATAACTTTATTGAAATACAGTTCACATACCATACAGTTTATCAATTTAAAGCATACAGTTCAGTGGCTCTTATTATATTCACAGTTTTGCATCCATCACCACAATTAATTTTAGAACATTTTCATTACCCCATGAGGAAATCCTGCACCCCTTAACCATAACCTTCCAATTTTCGATCCCTCCTAGTCCTGGGCAACTACTAATATACCTTCTGTCTGTGTAGGTTTGCCTATTCTAGATACTTTATATAAATACATTCATACAGTATATGGTCCTTTGTGGCCAGCTTCTTTAACATAATGTTTTCAAGGTTCATCTGTGATGTAGCCTGAATCAATATTTTATTCCTTTTCATTGTTTAACAATATTCCATTGTATGAGTATACCACATTTTGTTTGCTCACCTATTGATGGCCATTTGGGTTGTTTCTACTTTTGGGCTATAATGAATAATGCTGCTATAAACATTCATGTACAAGTTTTTGTGTGGATGCACGTTTTCATTTCTATTGGTATATAGTAAGAGTGGAATTGCTAGATCATATAGTAACTGTTTGTACCCCTACCCAGACTGTTTATCACAGCAACTGCTCCATCTTACATTCCTGCCAGCAGTGTATAACCATTCCAGTTTCTTCATATTCTTGCCAACACTTGTTGTTGTCTTTTGATATAGTTGGTTGTGTGAAGTATCTCATTGTGATTTTTTGTTTTTTGTTTGTTTGAGACAAAGTCTAACTCTGTCACCCGGCTAGAGTGCCATGGCATCAGCCTAGCTCACAGCAACCTCCAACTCCTGGGCTCAAGCGATCCTCCTGCCTCAGCCTGCTGAGTAGCTGGGACTACAGGCACTGCGCCCAGCTAATTTTTTCTGTTTTTAGTAGAGACGGGGTCTCTCTCTTGCTCAGGCTGGTCTCAAACTCCTGACCTCAACTGATCCTCCCACCTCGGCTTCCCAGAGTGCTAGGATTACAGGCAGGCGTGAGCCACCGCGCCCGGCCTACATAGTTGTTAAGACCACTTTTTCATTGTATTCTTCGTGTGTCCTATTACATAATTTTCATTTTTGTTTGTCTTATTCTGGCCATTTTCCTAAGACGTGCCTTTCAATTCACTGATTTCTCTCTTCAACTGTACTTATTTAAAATATTCTATATCCATCCATTGCTTCCTAATCTTAGTTATGGTTTTTTTCCATTCTGGAATTTGCATTTGATTCTTCTCTGCTGAAATTCTTAACTTGGTCTTTTATTTCTAATTGTTATTTTAGAATTCATGTCTGATAACTTCACTGTCTAAAAACTCTGTAGGTTTATCTCTGTTGTCCGTTACTTCTTTTGCTTTTGGTTTTCTATTGTTGCATCAAATTCTCGTATGCCATCTTTGTGTCTGAAAATTTTGAGATCCCTAGGTGATGTTATATTTCTCTACTGAGGACGACCTACATTGGTTTCTTGAAGAAGAGCAAGGGCACCAGCAATCTCAAATTCAGGATGTTGAACTGTCCAAACTGAAATTCAGTTCTTGGGAGGCACATTTGCAGTTTGCCCTTATTTCAAGTGGGTTAGCCCTTCAAGGACTCACCCTAAAGCTTGACATTCACCAGCCCCTTTCTTACATGAGATTTCCCAGAGGAACTGGTGTTATCAGTTTGACATACACTTTTCCAGATCTTTTCTTTAAATTTTAATTTAGGGGAGCAATTGTGTACTATTTATTAAAGTTAAAAATATATACACTTACATGTCATTATCGTTTTTTCATATCTATGAAAAAGATCTTGTGTATCTAAAGAGGGCATATAAAAGGATATTTACGGCCGGGCGCGGTGGCTCACGCCTGTAATCCTAGCACTCTGGGAGGCCGAGGCGGGCGGATCGTTCTGAGCTCAGGAGTTCGAGACCAGCCTGAGCAAGAGCGAGACCCCGTCTCTACCAAAAATACAAAGAAATTAACTGGAGAGCTAAAAATATATATATAGAAAAAAAAGTAAGATTAGCTGGGCATGGTGGCGCATGCCTGTAGTCCCAGCTACTCGGGAGGCTGAGACAGTAGGATTGCTCGAGCCCAGGAGTTTGAGGTTGCTGTGAGCTAGGCTGATGCCATGGCACTCGCCTCAGGCGAGAGAGACTCTGTCTCAAAAAAAAAAAAAAAAAAAAGGATATTTACCATCACATTGCTTGTAGCATAAAAAGAAAAAAAAACTAGAGAAATTCTAAAGTTTGTCCCTTAGAGAATGTTTAATTATTGTTCTACAAAATACAACTTTGCCCCACCAGGAAGAGATAGCTTAATATGTACTGAAATGGAAAGCTCACCAAGAAATGGCATTAAATGAAGAAAAGCATGCTGTAAAACAATATGTATACTGAATGATTCTATTTATAAAAAAAAAAAATCAGACAGAAACACAATCATTTCTTAAAGTATGTGTATGTACAGACACATATACACACATTAATAGTTAACTAGTCTCTTAAGGGTTTGTAGAATAGATATGAAAAAATGATAATGGCATATCTAAGTATATACATTTTTTACTTTAATAAATAGTGCAAAATTCCTCTCCTAAATTCACCAGCAGTTGATGGTAGTATAAAAGTTTTCATACATCCTCACCAATGCTTGATATTATCCAGTTAAAAAGTTTTCCAGTCTTACAAGGGAGAAAAAAATATGTCTTTTAATTTTCGGTTTGCTGATTACTAACGAGCTTTAGATTCTTTTCATGTGTTCATTGAACATTTCTTGTTCCTCTGCTGTGTTAGCATTCTTTTATTATTTTCTCTTCTGTGAAGTTTTTGTTCTAGTGGTCTCAGGTTAAATTATAATTCAAACTATATCTCAAGGTTCAGTCAATGAATAGCTACTTTGATTCTTACAGATACTATAGTGTGATCAAATTTTAATGTTAAGATAAATGAGAAGAATAGATATTGTTAAGGGGGAGCATGTTAGTAGTTTTTTCTTTCCTATCCTATCTTAGAAGCTCAATGAGGAGGAATAGGCATAGGAAAGACATTGAATTATTATTATTATTGAAATTTCATTTTTTCTTAGACAAATAGACCTCAGACATCACGACCCAATCTCATCAAACCAGCTGCCCAGTGGCAAGATCTGAAAAGATTGGGAGAAGAAAGACCTAAAAAGTCTAGAGCAGCATTTGAATCTGATAAGAGCAGCTATTTTTCAGTGTGTAACAACCCATTGTTTGATTCTGGGGCACAGGATGATTCTGAGGATGACTACGGTGAATTTCTGGATCTTGGGCCTCCCGGAGTCTCTCAATTCACTAAGCCAAGTGGCCAAACAGAAGGAGAACCGAAACCTGGACCAAGTCATAACCAAGCAGCAAATGACATTGTCAAGCCCAGATCAGAGCAGAAGGTCATAATCTTGGAAGAAAGTAGCCTCCTTTTCGGAGAAGGTGATCCTTTGGAAATTCAGAACCAGTCATCTGAAGACTCAGAGACAGAACTTTTATCTAATCTCGAAGAGTCATCTGCTATAGAAGATGATCAGGCCATTGAAGAAGACTGCTGGTTAGACCATCCTTACCTCCAGTCTCTAAACCAACAGCCCCGTGAGATAACAAACCAGGTTGTTCCTCAAGAGCGGCATCATGAAGCAGAACTGGTTGCCTTGTTGTTTCAGCATGAACTTCCAGGGCCAGCTTTTCCAAGGCCAGCTTTTCCAAGACCAGAACCCCAGCAGGATGGGATTCCAGGCCCCTCGTCCCCTCAGCCTGCCCATCCTCTGGGAGAGCTTGAAGACCAACAAGTAGCAACAGATGATGAAGAGCCAGGTCCAGCCTTTCCAATGCAAGGATCTCAGGAGCCCAATTTGGAAAACATTTGGGGGCAAGAAGCTGCTGAGGTAGATCAAGAACTTGTTGCACTGCTAGTGAAGGAAACAGTAAGTTTTATTTTATCAAATGAATAATTGTAGAAACTAAGTATACTGAGTTTTCTTTCATTGCAAAAAAAAAGGTTTGTGTGTGGACTTCATTTTCATAAGAGGTATATATCTAGGTGTATAGAATAGAGGAGAAACTCTGAAGACATGAAAATGGAATCGAGGTCCCTTAATCTATACTTAGCCCTCCAGGAAGCCCTCTGAGAATCTAGCTGCATATCATGGTGGCCTGGTGCTGTCATACCTGCAGTCTCCACAGTTTTTTCAAAATCCTTGAGTTTATACTGAAACCCCTACGGTAGGTTTATTGGATGACCTAGACCTGTGTTGTCTAATATGGCAGTCAGTAGCCTCATGTGGCTGTTTATAGTTAAATGTCTTACAGTTAAATTATAAATACAGTTTCCAGTGACACCAGTCACATTTTAGCCTCAGTAGCCACATGATGTTAACAGCTACCTCATTGGAAAGCACAAAGAAGAGCATTTCCATCATTATACAAAGCTCTGTTGGGTAGCACTGACATAGTAATGCAGGGCTTTACGTCCATCCAGAGTCAGCTGCTGTTTGCCTTTGAGTAAGTTCCTTAATCCTACTTTTCACCCAGGTGTTTCCATCCAGCTCTAGGTTGTGTGCTTCTTGAGAGCAGGCATGGAATTGTACCTTATTTGTGTTTGGACTCCCTTTGCCTGGGCAGAAATGCTCAGTATTTGTTGAAAGAATGAAGAATGGATCTATAAATTAGGGGCAGAGGACCAGATTATTTCACCTGTCTAGATTTCGTCTTCTGTTTAGTCAGATGAATCTGGGAATGTAGCATTGAATTTTAAACCACACAGAAACCTGCTTTATAGCCCTTTTCTAGTCTTTAGTCATTTTATATACTTTTTGCTATCTGGTTTTTATTGCCATTTGAAACCATTCTAGTGAATAAAATATAAATAATGTTCTTATTCCTTTCTAGGAAGCAAGATTTCCAGATGTAGCAAATGGGTTTATTGAAGAATTAATTCATTTGAAGAATTACTATGATTTGAATGTGTAAGTATACCACCATGCCTTCTTTTCTCTTTTTTGGGTGGAAAAATATATGTAACATAAAATTTGTCGTTTTTATCATTTTTAAGTGTACAATTTAGTGGCATTAAGTAAATTCACGTTATTGTGCAACCATCCCCACCATCTATCTCCAGAACTTTTGTATCTTCCCAAACTGAAACTCTGTCCTCATTACACAGCAGCTCCCCATTCCTTCCTCTCCCAGCCCCTGGCGCTTACCATTCTACTTTCTGTCTCTAAGGATTTGACTGCTCTAGGGACCTTATATAAGTTGAGCCATACATTATTTGTCCTTTTCAGACTGGCTTATTTCACTTTGCACCATATCTTTTTAATGATCCTGTTTGTTCTAACATTAGTCATGGATAGACTGTTTTCTGGATCTTATGGGAATACTGCATGGTTATGGGATTATAATGCGTAGTCGTTTCCGGGCACTGATATTACCTTTGTTTTAGTCAAGATGTTAAAAGACATTTTCTTCCCTACAGTTGTAATAGAGGAAGCATTCTGCAACCATTCTGCCTGTTTGTAGAAATACATGAAGCATTTCTTTAGTTTTTATTATAAAAGTGATAAATGTTTTTTTAAAAAAATGAAAGTTTCCTGAAGAATACACAATGAAAAATAAGTCTCATTCTTCTTATACTCTTTCACCATCTTCTAGTCTACAGAGGTGAAATAGTTGTAAATTTGTAAAGAATGGTAGAGGGTTGAAATGAATTAATCAAATTATCAGAGTTGATGCAGATATTTTTTAATTAAACAAAAGAGGTAGTACATTAAACCACTGTCCTCAAAGGTCATGTCTTACACTGTAGGTCTCAGCCAAAGGTACATGTGGGTCTGTTCCATGCCAAGAGTAAGAGAGAAGGGCCCACTTCTCCAGGTACTCAGCCCAATGTAGATACTTTTTTCTAATTTGTACAAAGACACTGTTGTTGCCACTGATGGCCTTGTCAGATCCCACCTTTGTCCAGAGGCAAGCACCCTTACCAGGTTTTAAACCAAAATCGAATCCAGGGTTCTTAATATATTTGTTTATCACTTTAGCTTCTTAATCTCACTTATTTAAAATGTCATTGAGTCCCACCCCCAGCATTTTCAAATATAAAAGGGTGAAAGACTGTACAATGAACACCCGTATATCTACCACTTAGATTATTATCCGACATTCTGCTGTAAAGAAGATTTTTCCTTTATATGTCCTCTCACTTTTTTTTTCTTTTAAATAACTTCAGTCTTAAGGATTTTTGTTTAAGTGGTATTTTAGATCAGTTGCAATCATTACTTTCTTTCTTTTTTTTTTTTTTCTTTTTTGAGACAGTCTCCCTCTGTCGCCCAGGTGCCATGGCGTCAGCCTAGCTCACACTACCCTCAAACTGCTGGGCTCAAGTGATCCTCCTGTCTCAGCCTCTTGAGTAGCTGGACTACAGGTGCACGCCAGGAGGCCCAGCTAATGTTTTCTATTTTTTTTTTTTTTCTTTTTTTAGGAAAGACGGGATCTCGCAATTGCTCAGGTGGTCTCAAACTCCTGAGCTCAAGTGATTCTCCCACCTCGGCTTCCCAGAGTGCTAGGGTTACAGGCATGAGCCACGGCACCCAGCCATTTTTTTTAATCAAAAATTTATATGCATAATTTCCAATTCAAATTTAACATTGAGGTTTTTTTTCTCAGTTTTTACATTTATATATTTTTTCTTTCACTAAAAACTTGATTTCTAACAACATTAATATGTTTATTTTCTTTATCCTACAATATACATTTAAAAATTTTTTAAGTGTAACACTAGCATTACTTATGATAGTAAGTCTATCCAGGCATCCTTGGAATAAAAAGAAAAAATAATTCTAAGTGAAGTAAACAGTTTTGTATAGATATTTTTGCATTTAATATATATCTCAAATAGGCAAAACAGTTTTAGACCATACCAGGCCATAGATTGGTGATGTTGGTCAGTTCTGGAAATTTCATAGCTATTCTCACCCCAAGCAATCCCTTTGCCTGTTCTCCTTCTCTTCTCTTCTGTAATCCTCCTCTCCTCCCCTGTCATCCATGTCTCAACTGCACTCCTTGTCTCTGAGATGTATTCCTGATGATTTCTTCAGAGATGTCTTCTAGTTCACCAGTTCTCTTTTCAGTAGGGTGTGATCTGCTTTTAACCCATCCACCATGGTCTTTATTTTAGTTAGTGTATTTTAGTTTTTAATTCTCTTGGTAATTTTTCTACAAAGTGTTTTACTCTTTGTATTTTTAATCCTTTTATTTATTTAAACACAATAAACATAGTTTCTTTGTGTGGTCTTCCTGGTGTTTGAAGTTCTTGGGAATCTTATTCTGTTGTTTCTGCTGGCTCCCATGGTGCCATGTTTTCTTATGTATTTTCTAAATTTGTTTTTTATTTTGTTTTTCTTTTCTTTTTGGAGACAGAGTCTTGCTCTGTCACCCAAGCTGGAAGTGCAGTAGTATGATCATAGCTCACTGCATCCTCAATCTCCTAAACTCAAGTGATCCTCCCACTTCTCAGCCTCCTAAGTAGCTGCGACTACATGTGCATACCACCACGCCCAGCTAATTTTTTAAAATTTTTGTGGAGACAGTCTTATTATGCCCAGGCTGATCTCGAGTTCCTTGGCCTCAAACAATCCTCCCACTTTGTCCTCCCACAGTGTTAGGATTACAGGCATGAGCCACTGCGCCTGGCCATATTTTGTAAATTTGATGCTAAGCTCCCATCTCGAGGTCTTGATAGAATTGGTTTCTTCAAAGAGGATTTGCTTTTGCTTTTGTCAGGTGCCATGGGGCAGTGTCTGTCTGAGATTACTTTAGATTCCTGTCTTGAAGTTTTTGGGTAACCCAAAACTTATTCAGCATTTTTTATTTTTATTTATTTATTTATTTTTTGAGACAGAGTCTCACTGTGTTGCCCGGGCTAGAGTGCCATGGCGTCATCCTAGCTCACAGCAAACCTCAAACTTCTGGGTTTGAGCGATCCTTCTGCCTCAGCCTCCCGAGTAGCTGGGACTACAGGCATGCGCCACCATGCCCAGCTAATTTTTTCTATATATTTTTAGTTGTCCGATTAATTTCTTTCTATTTTTAGTAGAGACAGGGTCTCGCTCTTGCTCAGGCTGGTTTCGAACTCCTGAGCTCAAGCAATCCGCCCGCCTCGGCCTCCCAGAGTGCTAGGATTATAGGCGTGAGCCACCGCGCCCGGCCAGCATTTTTTATTTTTCAATAGGGGATTCTGCCTGACTACTTAATCTTCCATACTACTGGAAAAGGAAGCAGTTTTGTTGCTTTACTTGCCAGTTATTCTCTCTTCTCAAACCTATCTCCATACTCCTTATTGTATATGTTTTTAAACCTGGTTCTTGTAGGCTATAATACACATACAGAAAACTATAAAATAAAGATTCACAGCCCAATAACTTATTAGAAAGCAAAAAATATAACCACAACCCAGAAATCTTCAAGAAGTAGAACATTGCTACCATCTTTGAACACTATATAAGGGTCTTATAGTCTGTAGTCTTTTGTGTCTGGCTTCTTTCACTCAGCATTATGTTCATGAGGTTCAGTCATGTTGTGTATAACCACAGTTCATGTATTTTCATTGCTAGGTAGTATTCCATTTATATCAAAATACTACAATTAAATTTTTGCTTCTACCTTTTTTTTTTTTTTTAAAGAGATGGGACCTTGCTTTTGCCCAGGCTGGAGTACAGTGGCTATTCACAGGTGTGACCATAGCACACTACAGCCCCAAACTCCGGGGCTCCAGTGATCCTCCGATCTCTGCCTCCTGAGTAGCTGGGACTATAGGCCCACACCACTGTGCCTGGCTGCCCTCCACTTTCAGTAGGCATATGAGTTGGTTCTCCTTTGTGGCTATCTCAGATAATGCAGCTATGGACATTGACATGCAAGTCTCTTGAGCCTCCACTCTGTCCCAGGTCCTGGCTTCAACCAACTTATTGGCTACTGCTTGCTATCTTCTAGCAGAATTATTTGTTGTTATTTGGGTTTTTGTTTTGTTTTGTTTCAGTCTTGTTTCTCATTTTTGGGGGGAGAATTGGCCTCCTATTACTAGAAGTGAAAGTACTACCTTAAGCTTTTAAAATATTTTCTTTTTGGGAGTCTGATGGCATGATAATAAGTACATTTTTTAAAATTACTAAACTTTATTTTTTATTTTATTTATATTTTTTGAGACAGAGTCTCTGTTGCCCAGGCTAGAGTGCAGTGGCGTCATTATAGCTTGGTGCAACCTCAAACTTTTGGGCTCAAGTGATCATCCTGCCTCAGCCTTCCCAGTAGCTAAGACTACTGGGTAGTTGGCTGTGATTTTCATATACTTTTTTAATAATTGTATTTCCATCCTATGTGAATTGTTTACTACTCTCAAAATTCCTTTTTCTTCCTTTTCCTTTTTTTTTTTTTTGGTTAATATTTTCCCAGTTATGAAATGCAATGCTTGTTTGTTCATTACAGGAAATATAAATGATAGAGAAAAGTATAAACTTTGCACATTTGGAGAAAAGCGATTTCAATATCAAATACCTTGTTTCAGTATTTTTTTTAACAATTTATAGTAAATATTAAAGTAACTCCATAGAAATTTAGTATACTGTAGTATTTCCTTCTCCTTCTACAAATGAACATACTGGCTTTTTAAAAATATATTCAATATTAGTTGTCCATGAAATATCAGTAAAATATAATCAAATTAACAGATTCTGTTACAATTCTATTCTTTTACTTCCTGAGTCTCATATCTGTCCTTATTTTTAGGGACCTACCTACCGACCCTCTGCTTTTCATGTCACTCAGAAGCAAACATTGATCCTTAAACACAAAAAATTCTTGTGAAATCCAAAAGACCAGGGAGTATACAGTGATTGTGTTGAGTTTTTTCAAACCAGAGTCTGGTTTTCCTACTTCTTTCCTTTCTGTTAGTACCTGGGCTCCTGGGAGAGTGTTAATTTCACAGCTAAGCTAAAATGTTATCCGTGTAGACCCAAAATGAGGCCTAAAGCCGAGTTGAGCAGGCTGGGATTTTGTTGTAGCTGACTCTCAGTCACTTTATGTGCATCTTTAAATGGTCTTTAGATAGAACCATCTGGCCACTTTAAGCAGGAAGAGCCTGTTCACTAGACAACCTCACATGGCCAGCAGTTTACTCTTTGGCTGGTTAACTAAGACTTTTCAGTCACATGTGGTGCAACTTCAGTTGGACGAAGGCAACAACAACTATCTAAGGATCAAAAGTAGAATATAAGCCTGGCTTACTTAGCAGGAGTGCTTTCTCTAGGTCATCAGCATGTCAGGTCAGATCGAGCATGAGATAATATAAAGAAGTGGGCAGGGCCGGCCGGTGGCTCAAGCCTGTAATCTCTGCTCTCTGGGAGGCCGAGGTGGGCGGATTGTTTGAGCTCAGGAGTTCGAAACCAGCCTGAGCAAGAGCAAGACCCCGTCTCTACTAAAAATAGAAAGAAATTAATTGGACAACTAAATATATATAGAAAAAATTAGCCAGGCATGGTGGTGCATGCCTGTAGTCCCAGCTACTTGGGAGGCTGAGGCAGGAGGATCACTTGAGCCCAGGAGTTTGAGGTTGCTGTG